>JACEOJ010000111.1:2095508-2154179 GCA_013761285.1 Campoletis sonorensis
CTCTCTCTCTCTCTCTCTCTCTCTCTCTCTCTCTCTCTTTATATTTTTTTCTCTCTATCTCTTTATCTCATGAGAAACCACCACGAGCTCCTCTTCTTTTTCGTCTTAATTACACTTGAGTACTGCGTGAGATCGCAAACAGGAGACACATTTTCAGTTTCCGTATTATCTCACATAAAATTTTTCAGACGAACTGATAACTCGGGTTTCCGGAATTGCTCAGAAAACAAGAGAAATAATTAATTAGCAAAAAGTTATTAGTATTATTAAATATAAATAACGCTAGAGAGCAATGTATTATATTGTTCATAATATTTGCAAATTACAAATACTAATACTGAGTTTCCCTCGTTTTCGTTAATGCAACAGAATGAAATAAAAAGGAATAACATTTACAATCTTCTTCCTGATGCTTATTTCATATTTATAAAGCACATTTCCGTTAACAAGTGCATGTTAATTCGATTTTATTTGTAGAGAAAACATTCGATAACGAGAAAAAACTTCGTATTTACACTTTGATTGCATGAATGATCTTGAACGTCGAAAAAAAATCTTGAATCGCATAACACAACCATATAAACATATACGAACTTGTCAGCCATTAATAGTACGGTTGGTTTGTGAAAAACAAACATGAACTAATGACTGAGGCTTGATAGTGTTCTTGTTCGGCGAAATCTCGCAAAATCTCTTCTGTTGAAGTCGTAAAATATTCGGTGGAACATGTTCCCATGAATCTTCATATACTTGTGGTAGGAGACCACTTTTCTTCAAGGTTCAAAAAGTGCTTTCCATTATTTTCAGAAAACGGTCAACCCGCTCACCGAATATCGGCGATAACGTCGAAAAAGGGCTTGACAATGAGTTTTTTTTACCGGATTTTCACGAAACTTAGATTTAAAGAGATGAAAAAGAAATATGTTTCGGATCAAAATGAAACACAACAAGTTGATGGAAAATTTTCTTCAAAATTCCAGTATTGACGATATTGGAGAACTTTTGTATTGAAAGGGGCATGTAATAAAATAGGGAGCGGGGTTTCGGAGGTATTCCGTGAAATGTGAATTTTTCCACTGCCCCCATAAGCGAGCGTGTAAAACTGTGTAACCTTCGATTGCCAATATCTCGAATATTGGATGGTGGATGCTTTTAAAATTTGCCCAATATAGTTTCATGATATTGCTCTGAATGTATCCTCAAAGTTAAAACAAAAATATATGTAGAAAAAAGACTCGGCGAGACTACTGCCTCAAGAAGTTGACATTGACTTCTGATAATTTTCCAAAATTCCCAATGAACGATGTTTGGAAATGCTATTTATTTTATAAAATCAATGATAAGCTTTTCTTCTGCCTCTGAAATCCGTTCAATATAGTTCTCAAATTATTAAACGAATTATGAGTTAGACGCGTAGACAAAAAAAATCCTTTTTCGTTTCAGATTCGTAGTTATAGATAAATGTACAGATCTGTTTATTCAATAATAATTATGCAGTGTTTTTTGTACTCACTTTTATGTATTGGAATCGGTATTTCGGATTTTTAACATTTATGACACAGGAATGACCTACATTTCAGATTTTACGGAACCAACACGTTTACAGTTCGCTACTGTTTTATATTTACACTGAATTATAAAATCGAATGAAAAAAAAAGTTCGGAAAATGACCCAACGAACGTTTTGCAGTCCTGCACCATCTATCGAGATTCCTCAGCCAAATACAATTTCTTTTGATTACATGCAGCGCCATCTATGAGTTCATCTCCATAAATGATCTCACTTATTCACTGGAGGTACGTACGTTTTCAAAGTGTTCCCGTTTACCAACAGAAGGCGCAGTAGTACAGAAATCCATGTAGCCCATTTGAAAAAAAATTAAAAACACTGCAATCTTCGATTTCAATCGTCAGTTATAAAAGATTACTTACTTCATTTAAATGCATCAATTTTAATATCGCTTTTCAAATCTTTTTGATCACCATGATATTGTACGAATAAAAGAAAAATCTTGAAGAATTATCTTCATTTTATGTATCTACACAGTACACGATCAGGCCACCCAACTGGAAATTTGGTCCTCGAGGGTTTTTACAGTCGCTCATTACGAATCTACGTTCGAATTTTATAAATTAAAAAGTAATCTTTTCTTCATTTTTTTAAACAAAAATCACCGTACGAAAAATTTGAAAAAAATTCTTTGAAATTCTTTAAAGTGTATTCAATTTGTGAAAAAATTGCCATCCCTTCGTTCATAGCAGTTTGGTAGAGAATGAATGGATTCATAAGTAAGTATGAAATTCACCTATTTTTTTCCTCGATTTTTCGATGTTAATTGAAAAAAAACAAATGCTTTAATCAGTCGAGATACTTTCTTCAATGAAATATTAATTAACAATGAAAATTTGATGAGACGAATTTCGATCTGTAAACAAATCTAAAGGACCTCAAATACATCTCCTTAATTAAAAATAAATGTACTTACAAGTATACAAGTCAACGATCCTGGATGATGAGAAATAAAAGACGAGACTGAAGACCAAACATGCCTTTTTATAGGGAAATCGTAGAATAATGAATCGCGTAAAAAAACCTATGACGTAGAAGTGGTTTTACAGGTATTGTAATTAGCTGACGAGATTCGTAACGCAGAAGAGATCGGAAAGATTAATTTATTTAAAATCCATCTAGAATATAAGAATCTTGAAAAATATTTACTTCTTGAAGTGTGATTGGGCAACGTTCCGAGGCCTTTTATTAGAACGGCAGTATTTTTTTATTTTCCTCCAAAATACTGAAAGCTCGCAAAAATCCTCGATAATCAAACTCGAGACGTCCTCCTCGTTCTATTGAGAAGCATTTGTGCAAAACGTCAAGTTCGTTCGTGCTAATCAATTGAAGCATATTTCTCGTGGCAAGTGCTTTTGCCAATCTATCTTTCGATACTGTTCCAATATTTTCCCGGTCGTAGTCCTAAAAAGTAAAAAGATAGTCATTTGCAAAAACTATTACAGAGCGACGTCAACCCTCGACGGTTCTAATTTAGGCTGACACACTGCGTCAGTTTGACCTGATAATCGTACCCCAGAAATATTTTTGAGGAATGCTGGCGTTTTTTGTGTCACCACAATTGACGATTTTTGGAAATATAATTTGTTTTTCCTTTCACAGCATTTTCTACGAGTCCACAACCAGCAATTATTGTCAAAAATATAAAAAATGGACGAAATTTAACATGATTTTTTCAAGTAAAATAGCAACATGTGCAAATTTTTTTGAATTTTCGCGATGTTTCAAGGAATATTTAAAATGTACGCCTGTTTTTTTTTCATCAGACATCAACCGAAAGGCTGCTATTGGGAAGCAGATTAAATACAATCAGGGTCGCATCGACCCAGTGTATCGTGAAGTCAATGGGAGGTTAAGGATGTTGTACGCAAAATTTTGCGCAGTTTTTCTGAAATTGTTCGGAAGTGAAATTGCGATAAACTTGAAAACTTTGTTGGTAAAACATCCTCGAGCGATGTGGCTCATATAAAAAAAAGCAGAAGAAAAAACTCACGGTAAAAAGTTCATCGAGATTGGGTTGCTTCACTCGAGCAAGTTTATCCATAGCCAGAGCCACAACTTGGCGTTCGTCGAAATTCAAAAAAGTTCTTCCGCATGCCTCGGATGGCACGTGTTGCAGGGGCACTAATAAGGGAGCTCTTTCCAAAGATGAAGTCGCTAAAGCTTCTTCGACTGCCGTTGCAAATCTCACGTAATCCACAAAATTAGGTCTTTAGGAGGAAAAATAAAACAAATTCAACTTTTAAGAATCTGTTTTGTCTCTTTCTCTAAATGAACAATTATCAATGAGAATATTTGTTAATTGGGACCTCATAGGAGCTTTGAAAACTTCCATAATCGTTCCTATTTCCGCACAACTTAGATTGCAACGGAGCTGATCGACACCTCTGATAAAATCTTCTCTAGAAACAACCTGCTCGTTTCGAACGTCAAGTGGCTTCAAAAATTCAGTCACCTTGAAAAATAGCAACGAAATAGATGAATAAATTTATTCAACCAATTTTGTGCTGTTGAAAAAAAATTAAAATATGAAAATGTGCATTTTTTTTCGTCAATTACATTGATCCTTTCTCGAACGACTTTGGCCTTGATCTTCGCGAGAATGATGACTATATTTGTTTCATCTTCGGAAGGTTTGGGTTCCGATCGCGGAGCGTTAATTTTTTTTCTTTCTTCAAGCATTGCTTCGTACAAGGAACCCTCAACGGGACGTGCATCAAGTTCTTTCAAGAACCACGCGTAATTGAAACCCATATCATCGTTGTATCGCTTCTCGAGAGCAAAAACTTCTTCGCGGGAAAGTAGTATCAACGCTGTAGCTAAGACCTGACGTAACTGACCTCGTGACACGTGGCCGTGATTCAATCTACCATAAATATTTAGAGAATTGAAATACAAAAGGGTGTACAGTTTTGGTTGAATTTCGAAGAGATCGTTATGGTATTCAAAGACTTTTTTTTTCGTTAATTAATTAAATTCGTGTTTGTCAGAGACAATATTAAAAATTCTCAGACAAAGATCTATCCCAATGGAATAAAAATCATCTTTCTTGATAACACATTTTTTTCTGAATCAATATCGATAATATTTTTCTGATAAAAAATATATAATGAATTTATTGTACTTGTCGTAATCGTGGAAGAATTGCTTAAGGAAAATTCTTCGTTCTTCAACTCGATGACGAACTTTTCTTAAGCTCTCCTCACACAAATCCCGCATACTTTTTTCTTCGCATTGCCAATTATTCTGACCGATTTTCGGCAGCTCAGCAATCTCAGGCGGTGGCTGCTGAACTTGGAATCGCGGTAGTTTGTCGAGTTCTTTCACAGTGAATACTTGAACAGAGGGAAAAAGCTCATTTTTTAAACTCATTACAGCTTCGATTCATCGATGGATATTTAAACTTATTTGAGGGCTCATGTGTAGTTAAAATTTAAAAAAATGGCGTCTTCAAATATTTTTTGCATAAAAACGAGATGGATACATATTTCATATGATCTCGTATCTTATAAAGTATACTATCGACGAAAGCAGTCTTCGAAAGAGGGAATTTTTTTTTTTGCATACTTTATCGTTTCATCGTTCAAAAGTCGGTATCGTTTTTCTTGAAAATCGTAGCTTTTTACTTTAGACGTTCGCCATTCCTTTTTTTTACATTAATGTATTTCAAAATCTCGTTCAAAGTTTTTTTCAATTTTTCATTTCAGATGGGAACCAAATCTTCACCGTATTTTGTTACGAGAAAATGATGGAAACTATTCAATGTGTACTTTATTAAATACTCAACTGTTGAATTTGTATCAATCGTTTTTTCATGGGGGAAAAATCGAAGACAGTTTTTTTGTACTTTCAACTTTTTTTACGAACCCTTTGTGTTGGAAAGAGGTTTTGAAAAGTAGTGATAAGTACCATGATCAATATCATCTGCAAAGGTTTTCCAGTAAACGCGCTCTGGGTCATTGCAATCGGTATAGAGTGCAGTAAGGTCATCAATTTCCGATTGAGCAAGATACAAATGGCCGAGTGATGATACTTGGAGAGCATCGAGTCCTCGTTTAAACTGCGAAACCGTAACTCTGCCCACGTGCAATGCATCGAAGTCCTGATTATCGTTTTAATTTCGTTAATTAAACATTTTCGTGTTGTGAGTAAGTGATATTAAAAAAAAAAAAAAAGATGAATAAGTTGAAGAATATGTAACTGAACCTCGAAAAACTGATTTATTCGTATACGACGTTCGAAAATATGGCGTTGAATTCTATAAATAACTTCTCGAACAGACATCAATTTTCTTTTTTCTTGCAAAACTGGATGGAAAATTGTTTGCTTCCCGAATACTTTGCTCGGTGGAATTCGCCCTACTTCCGGTCTAGGCAGCTTCGGAAGCTCTGCCGTAATTATACGACCAGGAAATTGATCCAAAATGTCCTTGAAATGCAATAGAAATGGTTTTCTGCTTGAATTCCGAGTGCGCATTGGAATTTATCGTTAAAATTAATGTTTTATAGTAATTTAAAATATTTTTAGCGTTCTCTACGTACGCCTGCCAGATCCAACATTCCATGTTGATCCATAAAATTCTGTGCTTCTTCAACAGCTTTTATGAAAGCTACATAATTCACTGTATAACCGTCCTTTGCGAATCTTTTAACGAGCAAACTAAATTCTTCGGCTGCCATTACGATACCAACAAATTTTAGTATTCTGCCAAAATGAGCAATTGTTACGGTTCCAGCATTTTTCGAGATCTGGACAAACGGTCAATTTGTCTGGTTAATCAATTAGCACCAGCAATTCGGCTGGTTAATCTTACTTGGATTAACCAGCTACTGTTGATTTTGATTTTCAATTGAACTTTCATCATTCAATGGAACAATTGACAACTTTTCTTTTTCCTTACCAGTTCGTAGTCTTGAAAATACGGTCTTAGAACCATATTTCGTTTATTCAAGAGTACAGCTATTTTTGCAATAATTATATTAAGTTTTCTGTGTTCTGTCACACTTATACGATTAACCTGAAGTGGATCCTCCCACTCAAGGCCCGTAACAAGTGGTTTAGAGCCACCGAATTCAGGAACTAAAGTGTAACATAAACAGGATTAAAAATTGGTTATTTTGGTTATTATTCAAATGAATAAAAACTGCTACCAAAGTTTCTTAATTTTTTAGTTAAACCTTTCGAAAATGCGTTTTTTTCTCGTTAAAAATAACTTAACAATGTATTTAAAAATTTTGCAGATGAAAAAAAAGTTGCACATATTTTTAATAGGATTTCTATCGTCTCAGGTATAGAAAAAAAAATTCTACAATTAGGGTCGTCACAATTAACCCGAAGGTTTAGTAATTCGTCACGGTTCTCAGGTATCGGAACGAAACGGTCGTTTCAGGTTCGGATTACCAAAACTTCGTCTTCAAAACTGATGAATTGTGAGCACTTCCATTTTATAACGGTGAATGGTCGGCCCGAACAAATTTATCAGACTTTTGCTCCAAACTGCTCAAGTATTTCGTACTAATATTTGGAGAAAGCTGCTAAAAAGTATGCGTGAAAAAATGTATAGCAGCAAAGGCATTTTGCTGCATTAATTTGGTTGATTTAATTTTCATAAAAGTTTGGAAATTTTGTTGGATAAACCATTTAATTCGCTGTTTGACGAAAAAACAAATTGAATCCAGCATTTTTGAGCAAGTAAAATTAATTTAGTTCGATAAACAATTAATTGTTCAGAGTGCAATAGTAAAATATATTAGGCCCTGACGTTTTGCAGAAATGTAATATATAAAATGACGACGAGAAGGCTTACGATGTTTTATTGAAAAATACTCAAAACAGTTTTACGGAAAATCAAGGTCATACCATTATTATGAATAACTTCACACAGTTGCGAATAAAGTATACGGCCATCTTGAATTCGAAAGTAATCAGCGAGATCGCTGATTTCTGTATCCGATAATCCGATTGGCCCTTTCAAGGGTCCAGCGAGGACAGACACAAATTTTGCTTCTGAAAATCCGAAGAATTCTCAACTATCTCATAATAAGTTTTGATTATAAGAAGAAGGAAAATAAAGCGCATCGCGTTGACGATATTTCACTCGATTCTGAGACGCACGAAAAGTTCTCGAGAATTTATCTCGTGGGAGGGGAATCTTCGTAAAAGCTTTTCCGACAATTTTCGAACGACGCTTTTTATGCTGTCATGTATGTGTATACAACCGTGTACAGTGGTGACTACAGACATAAATTTTACCTGAGAGAAGTTTCTGGTTGTCGGGATCGAGAGGTTTGTAATAGTCCCATAGATTTAAACCAATGCGAAAAACAGCAGCGCGAATTTTATTGCAAGTACGCCAGATATCTTGCAGTTTTAAACCCTGAAAACAATTTTCCAAGTGAAATGTTGGAAATAAATTTTGAGTTATAAAAGTTTTCATGGATGGATGGATTTTCTTGCCTTGATTGTCTCAGGCATTTCAAAATTTCGTTGCTTTATATTCGAAATTAAAAGTGTAAAAAAGAAAACTAGAAAATAATTTTTTGACGTTACACTCGCGAAAATTAGACAGACGAGAAATTAGCTCCAAGTGATCATAGAGAATTCTGAAAGATTTTCCTTTTTTTTTATTAAAAATGCTTGATGATCATCATTATGAATGCCTGTGATTGAGTAGGTGGTTTGATAAATTTGAGGTTATGTCATTTCTGTAGAGACTAATCAGAAATTAAAACGCAAACAATATTTCGGAAAGAAAAAATATGTATTCTGCGTATTTAATGAATTTTTCGACTACAAAAAACGACTACTTTTGAGCGGTTTTAAACTCTTAAAGCTTTAACTCAATTACGCAGTACAAAGTCCGATGATTAATTGGCTAAGACCCAGTCGCCGACCGTTCTTGAGTGGGGAGAACCGAAGAGATGTTTTCCACACTCTTCACTCATACAAAGTATGAAAAAAAAAACTCGACCAACGGTACATGGCCTGTGACTGCGTACTTTATCCTACATCTGTTCATTTTTCGAGAAACACTTCCAACAGAATTATCACAGTTACAAAAAATCCCGATATTAAATGATATTCTGTATTGAATGCGATGAAATCATGATTTCACATATTTGAAGATGGCCGAAAGTATAATCGTGAAAGAAACGCCACAATTACGTTCAAAAGTTGACTCGTTGGTCAATTTTTGAAAATTGGACTTTAACTTACAGAGAAATCTCACAATGTTAGATGCTAAATCTTATGGAAATAAATAAAAAAAACTACCGTTGTCATATTTTATAACTCTGAATTTGAATTGTCAAGATTCTTTATTTATTTCTTTGTAATAGAGAAAAAAATGAATTTTTCCACGATTCACCATAAGAACGCGTTTAAAATTGAAGCAAAACCGAACTCATCCTCAAATTTTTTGAAATTGTCAGGAAAAATGCTTTGGCGAGAATACTACCTTTTAATGTTGCTGTAGTGAGAGCAACATAACGCATCATAATTCAGTTTTGAATTATCGTTATCATCATCTATTTTTTTTCGGTCCAGTGTTTTCATGGCAATTTCTTTAAATATATCGATAGTAACATCAAAACTTTTTGGGGGTGGTCTTGTTCATAATTATACGAAAAAAAACTGCCTCGCTAACTGGAGTTCTAACGTAACTTTTATCCAACTTTATTTTTTCACCTTTTAATAATCGACTGCCCAATATTCTATCGTAAATCGATTTCCCGAGTCCATTCTATATTCATGGAAATTTTCAAAAAATTGATAACAATTATTCCAGGTGTTTGGCGTCTGTAAGTGCGTCCGAAAAAATTTTCCCTCTTGACTACGTGTGACTTTTTAAAGGGCTTGGAGTAACCTTTACAAAATTATTGATCAGCCTCCAGACAATTGCACGAATAATTCGTGCAAATTTCATTAACTTGGCAAAAAATTGTCCCAAACATCGTTATATGATCATCAATTTTCAAGAAAGTATATTTCACATGTTAGAAATATTATAACAGAAAGTCCAAATTTCCCCGACTTCGACATCCGGTAGACACAGACGCCGTAAAGAGGGTCGGACCAAGGCCAGAGGCAGCTGCGTCGAGTTTGCAATGGGCAGAGACGAACAAAAAAGATAAGTACTGACGAATTCACGCAGGAAAAAAAGTTATTTGAAAAAAAAAGAGATTAAGTTGGGACGAAAACGGACCTCAAAATGGGATGTGAAAATGCCATGGATATACGAACCGAATAGTATTGAGATGAAAAGAAAAAAAAAACGAAATAAAATTATACACGCGGCTCCCCAAAAATACGAAAGTCGCATGAATTTATTTTTAGCTCATTGGGTACACACAAGCGACGCGGGAGCAAAGTAGCAAAGTCTCGAAGCGGCCGGCGTTGCTTATTGCTGCTGCGTCACCGGAAGTCAAACGCCGTTGTTCTAACGAACCGCGCAGGCGTGCGCGCATGCGCGTTTTACCGGCATCACATTTTCACATTTTTTTTCTCGTCAAAAAATGCCTTTTTATAAAATTTATAATACCTCGGATACATATTGAACGAAAAGTAAGAAAATTGCATTAATCTCGAGTCATAATAATTGTGAATCAAGGAAATAATCTCTTGGACGTTGAAGTATACTTGTACGGATGATGCCGAAATGCGCGGGAGATGATCCCACGCTTTATTGATTTTTTCGATGGTAGGAAGCTCGGCAACCGCACACATCGAAGGCACGGATAGGAACCGCGGCACATGAAGGGACCAGGGGGAGGCTTAGAGTGACGCCGTCGAATAAAAGCGGGTCCAAATACTGTGCCTCGATTGGTCAAGTTAATTCTACTCGAACGAACCGACGCCTTTCGCACTGGACTTCCCGGCGCGTGAGCGCTGTACGTTTGCCGGCTTTCCGTTGCCGCTTTTTCCCCTCACCATTCCCCTCCTCCTACGCGACCAGCATTGATTGGGAAAAACAGTAACGTACTAAAAAGTGCCCCTTCTCGGAGGGCACCGAACGGCAGAC
Organism: Campoletis sonorensis; assembly: GCA_013761285.1. NCBI lineage: Eukaryota > Metazoa > Arthropoda > Insecta > Hymenoptera > Ichneumonidae > Campoletis > Campoletis sonorensis. The sequence continues at coordinate 2,106,098 of JACEOJ010000111.1, forward strand.
AATTATCTGAATGTATTAAACGATGCATTTACAGGATTAGCAATCACGTTTATTACCTCCGATGGGAAAATCATGTTCTTAAAAAATGATGAGACTTTTGTTCAGTCATTTCTAAAATTATTCCAAGATAAGAATTGTCAATGGAAAATTCCACTCAAAATTATCCTCTCCCATTATGAATGATCGTGGTAAATATTACGGTATAAAAATATTTGAAAAATCTCAACGACACGCAAACAAATCGTGAAACGTTTTGAAATTTCATTTGTTAAGTATCAATGAAAATATTTGCGTCTCTCCAAAGTTTTTTCAGCTAAAATTTATTCGATCGTGCCACCGGGTTTTCAGATCACTTGTCACATGTCTGGCAAGCTACGCGTTCATTGGTTGAGACGCCAGTGAATCGCTCACCGGTTAGGGGAAGAAGGGAATTGAAGAGGATACCCATGATGCATCAGGCGCAGAATCGGGAAACGAGACGACTGCGTGAAGCCGCTCTCCCTTCTCCTTTCGGCAGCCGTACGGTGCGGACGTGTGTAATTATTTTGTTAGAACAGGCTTCTCTACGAAGTGTTACAGTTCGATCGTATTTCAATCGCGTGCAGTCTTTCTAGTCCGTGTTGAAAAGCAACGTTGTGATATTCGTATTTGCACAACGTTCTACAACGAAACAGTTGAAACAAAATACAAACAAACTTTTTGAGTAAAAAAAGAAAAAAAACTGACGCTAAACAGTAACATGGCCGATCAGGAGAACAAGGACTTCAGCGAGGATGTCGGTGACCAGACCTTCGAGCAAAACGGTGAAACTGAGAACGGCGGTGGTGACGCGACGGAGAATGGACAGGAATCTCAAGAAGACAGGTAATTAATTATTTTTCAAGTTCTTCTCGCGAATATTTCGATTCGTCGTGTTAAGTTTTGATCACTTTTCCGCGCAGTTTACAAGTTGATACGTTTCGTTGATACTTTATGTCAATCAAGTATAGTGCAATCATTGATCATTTTAATATTTTTTTCTCGTTCGTTTCGAGCTAACTCTTGATCATAGTAAATAATAAATAAACGAGTTTTCTTTATTAATCGGAATGATGCGTGGTCATAAAGCGCCGCGCGAACAAAATGGCGCCGACGCGTTCTCGTCTCTTTGGAACTCGTGACGAAAGATTGAACGTTTTTGAGTAATCCGTTTGCATCGTTGACAATTTATCAAGTACACAGCACCGGTTAATGGTTTTCGATCAGAAATTTCATGACATTGCACTGCAAATGAATATTTTTTTGAACAAAGCTTTAAATTCGTCTATTTAGGCTACTTGGTAATTTACTGTAAGAGTATAAAACAAGTAGAGACGCCGGCCGCTGCCCCCGAGCAGACGCGCCTATCAAAAACGACGCCGAGAAAGAGGGAAATGCGCCAAAGACATTTTTGCTTAAATATATCCCAGATTTTTTTTTTAGTCAATCGAGGATTGATTATTCATGTTATATCAAATTAGCAGTTTGAATTTTATCCCGTAATACACGAAAAACTGATAACTCGTGTAATCTCGTCGCTATCGATGTTTCTCTCGTGTTTGGTATTGAAATAATAAAAGAGAAAAAATCACGAAAATATCACTTCGACGCATTTTGTAGTTCGTAAGTCAAATTAACGTTATTTCTATCGCTGCCTAAAGCGTGCTGCGTCGTTGCTCTCTCCGCTACCCCAATTTTTTTCATTTTTTTTTTTTTTTTCACTTTTGCAACCTTTTCAGCGTTACAATAGGTATCTCGAGCAGGACGAATAACCAGCCGATTTAATAACACGATGCCCAAAATAAAACTTGAAATATTTAACTCTTGTAAATATCTTATAAATCTATATATATATAATTATACGCACACATATATAAACCAACATTTACTTTTTTCTTCGTCTATAGCAGCAATTTTGTATTAGCTCTTGAAGTGATTTTTGGGCACTCTTCTCATTTCATCCCCGAGACAGAGTCTTGGACTTTCTTTTGTGTAGTAATAGTTGAACAAAAACAAAAGCAAACCCTCGATCATTTCGGGATGTTTCGCGACTATATGGGTAAGCATTTTTTTCTCCGTAGAGTGTAAAGAGAACAAAATCATAGTGCTACAGTACCTCTGCCGGGAAAGTGGTCGCTGCCTTCAAATTTTGCAAAACAATTTTAAAACTCAGTCTTGGATAGATTTTTATTCATAAAAAAAAAAAAAAAAACCTTTTCAACATGTTCATATTTGGAGGTCTGCTTCCCCTCGCCCATCGCGATACCAAACTTGAAAAAGTTAGCGAAACATCATTCGCCACGAGAATACACTTAAATTCACCGGGTGTCAATGGTCGGCGTACTCTACTGGTTTCATAGATATTTATATATTATAAATAATATATGGATGTGTACAATAATGCAGTGTGTATAAACACGCTGAATGGCAAAAGAAACTAGAAATAATTTGCATGAATATTTCTAATGAATTTACATTTTAAGTCTTTCACTAAGAAATTATAACTTGTTAGATTTTAAATGTTGTCAAAGTTTACCTTCTTTCATGCCTATTTGAGAAAAAGATTATTAAAATAATTGATTTCTTGTTGCTGTGCGATGAAAAAGATAAAAAGAGGGCAATGAAGTGACAAATATTCTTCAAGCGTGTAAATTCCTGATTTTCCAATTCCCCAACCTAGTTTATTTAATTGTGTATTATGAGAATACAGAGACAAAAATAAGAAAAACTCATTGTTGCATCGTTGGAGGAAATTGTATTTATATATTGTAATTTTTCCTTATTTTTTGAAATTTGTAACAATTGTTGTGCATATTGAGTGATAATTGTAATAATATTTTTTTTTATAGAGCGTTTGTAAGAAAGAAAAATAATAGAGAAATGAATTTGTAATTTGAAGAGAAGAAAAAAAAGAAACAAAGTAAGAGTGTTTTATCTCGAGATTGCATTAAATGGCCAGCTTCAGAGATTCTACTACTGTTTACAAAACGTTGATTGCCAGGCTTGGTTGGTCAATTCGTTTTTGCGTTCAACGATTTGGTGCGTGTGCTCTTTTCGCCTCGAGGAGTATCTAAAATAAAAAAAAATTAATCATATGAAAATCAATATATTCTGAAACGCAGAAGCCTCTTACGAAAAGCAATTTATAAAGAAAAATTCAAAAATTGGATAAAAGCAATGAATTTCGCTACATATTTCTGAATTGTTTAGAGCCGAGAAGTCAGCGTCCAAGTTTTCAGAGTCCGTCACGACACAAGCACTGGAACAAATCGAGTCAAATTGCGATCAGATCAGTCTCGCAGATTTAAGCAAAAAAAACAAAGTAACACATACACACTTGTCTGCTGGGTCACGCAGTAGAGTCTGAAAAAAAATCAAGCAGAAACTAAAAACAAAAAAAAAGTCCATGAACCTGATGTCGATGCAAGTTTTGTCGTCGCGTGACCAGAGCACAGAGTCACTAGGGCCAATGTGAACTCCTACCCGACAGGTCGGAACGCCATTAACCCAGTTTATGTGGCTTTGGTCTGCAGGTGGCATACGCGCGACCCGAGTGCGATTATGGCGGGCGGCTCGCAACCGGCTAACCGTGACCCGACCAACCAACTGAGTACCGGCGAGTGACTGGTGCCCACGGTATTTATCACCAGCCCTAGACGATATATATGAAAAAAAAAAGACTGAAATAAATATATATATATATATTATTCATATAACATATATATATCTCGCTACGGATAAAAATTAAACCCAACTGACAAACTGATGTTAAACGTACCAAAAAGCAAAAGCAAATACCGAAATTACAATCAATGAAAAATGAGAATATACCAAAAAAGCCCAAATGCAACGCAGCTCTCATAATACTTTGAGTATGGAAAAAAAACAAAGGAAAAAAAAGCACCCTCGAGACTCTCGGAAAAGCAAAAAAAAAAAACAAAAGCCTAATAACGAAACGATAAAGATCAAATTGTCGATGACTATAAATATATAATAGAGAAAGAAAAGAGAAAGAGACAATGAGAAATTATACTTACCGAATTCATGTAAAACATGTATGAAGGGATGCATACATATTATATCTATTGTTCTTGTACATGCGGATGATTGAAAATTATTTAAGATGTTGCAACAGTATTATTATTGTTACTAGTTCTATTGTTATGCGTCCAACGTCCTCAAGTTTTTTTTGTGTATTGTGTCAAAGAACAACAAAAAAAAGTGAAAAGTAAGAACGAACAAACAAAAAAACTACAAATTTTCTTTAGCTTTCTCGATTTAGAAGTTGCAGTTGATCGACCTACCTATTGTCAATTCTTTGGGAGCAATCATCAGTCAGATTTCAACTTTGGAACATAGTTAAATCTTGTTTTCCTTAGGCGCAGAGCTGTGTATATGTCAACTGGAGTTGTAAACTTTTGCGGGTTCTCGTACGTTTGTGACACAAAAAAAAATGCAAAAGTTCTTTTTTTCAATGTATATCAATTCACTGTATTTTGCGTATGTCTATTTTTTTTTTTTTTTTTTTTTTCACAATTGTTATTTTCCATTTCGGTTTCCTAATTTTTGTTTTCTCGGCACAGCGCCAAATTGACTTGCTCATTTTCATTGAGCAGCTTGCACACAGTGGTTTACCGTGCCTCTCTTTGGTCTTTTTTCACCTTGAGATTCGTCACTGATGCTTTTTTTTCCCCTTAATTATTTTTTTCTCCCTTTACGTTTTCTTACTCTTTGCCAGGATCAGCTGACTGTTCTAGGAACGGTATGATACTGCTTCTACTATTCATTATTACTACTGTACTACTTTTGTCAGTTATAAATTCCATTTGCAGAACATACAATTAGTTAACAAGACAAATTTTTCATTCTTGAACTACGCAAATATGTGTATATGTATATTTATATATATATATATACAACACTCGATTGTTTGTGATTGTAATATTCAGAAACACTATTATAGTGATGTGTTTACGACGACAGTTGCCTAAAACAGAAAATACTCTTCCATGATTGAAAAAAATGAAAATTCCTTCGAGACATTCCAAGTACCCCGGTAATCGTACTTCAAACTCTCTGGCTGAATCCTTCTTATGTACGATCTTGTCAAAATTGTTTTATTTTTTCATTTTATTTTTTAATGGTTTTTTTTTTCCAATCTATTCTTATCTATTTCGTTTTCTTAACAGCAATTCTAGATTTTTCAGGGGTGTTTTAGTATTAGTATTAACACACGGAATTGAATATATATAAATAAATATATATATATATATACGAAATTGATTGTCGTTTTCGTTCCACTATCTTGTGTCAGATATTCATAAAGACAATTTTTGGCAGCGTTCCTCATTTCTAAAGTGTTCTTAGCGAGAGAAAAAAAGCAATAAAATTACATTAAAATATAACGAAATTTGGACAAAAATAACAGAAAAATAACAAAATACATCTGGTAAAATAAAACCGTTCGATTGCTTTGCAGGTCGGCCGGGGCTAACCAGGAGTCTCTGAACGATAGGTACATTTAAATATTTTTATTACTTTAACTTTCTTATTATCATTTTTTTTTCCAATTTTTATCGTTCCATTTTTATTATTGATTATTCAATATTTTATCTTTTTCGTTTTGCATCGTTCCCACAATTCTCCAAAAATGCCCCTGCCCTCCCGCACCGCTGGGAACTCGTATTAAATACCACGACGAACAAGTATCTAAAAAAAAAAACCGTACATCAAATCAACTCAGTTAGGAAGGCAAATCTGTAAGAGAACAATTCTTGAAATTTTAATTGGACGAGAACACTGAACGATTTTCTCTACTGCAAATTGACGTATTACAAATGATGTTAGAAAAATAATAATAATAATGATGATGGACTGTGCTCTCGTTAATTGTAAATTTTATAATTAATTGTAAAAAACAAATCCGTTCATCGAATACTCTCTCGTTTTTTGTTTATTTTTTTATTGCAGATCATGCTATTGAATGGTTGCTGAGATTTGACAAAGTATTGCTGACATCTTGCGCTCGAAAAATCATTATCACCCATTGTTGTTCATTGTTAAGAAAACAAATCACTATAAAAATAAATTTCTCAAAAGTTGGTTTAATCGATTTTAGCCAGAGAGAGAAAGAGAGCGAGGGAGAGAAAACAAATACGCGAGATTAACGATATATTCGAATCATTTATTTTTTGGTGGACTAATTCATTGTGTTTCTGTCAATTGCAGGAAATTGTTTGTTGGCGGTCTCAGCTGGGAAACCACAGACAGTGAGTAATCATTTTTTTCAATCTTTATTCAACTTTGATTTCTTTATTTCGAGTTAAAAACAACAACAAAAATATCAAAATATAAATTCATAGAATCAAATGATGAACATATCTTAGGACACCTTCGGACAACAGAATGGCACTGTTGCATGAGACGAATTCTATTGATTAACTGAACTTAGTTTCCGAAAAATTTAACTATTCTTAAGAAATAATTACACTTTTATTAATAGTAGTTTTTCATTACCTTTGCAGAGGAACTGAGAGATCATTTTGGCACCTACGGTGACATCGAAAGTATCAATGTCAAGACAGACCCAAACACAGGACGATCGCGAGGTTTCGCTTTCATCGTCTTCGCCAAATCAGAATCTTTAGATAAGGTAATTGTTCACTTTTTTTGTTTACAAATCTTTTTCTTATTGACAATCAATATTCTATTAATTTGCCGCAAATGATGATACACTATACCAGTTCTGCTACTGAATGGAAGTGACGACACTATACCAATATCCTGATCGGCTTAAAATATTATTTAAATCATTGAATCAAATATCATTTACATTATCGATTATTCAGCGGAAGAATTTTGACGATATTGATTTTGGACTTTTCATGTTCATAGATCATAGCAGCACCTGACCACACGATAAACAACAAAAAAGTCGACCCCAAAAAAGCAAAGGCCCGTCACGGTAAAATCTTCGTTGGTGGTTTATCGACAGAACTTTCTGACGATGACATCAAAACTTTCTTCTCTCAATTCGGCTCCGTAAGTAGACAATCTTTGAATCATAAACTCAATAAGGAAAAAATGAACCGTTTCCTAAAACAATGAATTCGCTTGGTGGTTGTAGATCGTCGACATGGAAATGCCATTCGACAAGACAAAGAATCAGAGGAAGGGTTTCTGCTTTATCACGTTCGAGTCCGAACAAGTGGTCAACGAATTACTCAAGACACCAAAACAGACGATCAATGGAAAAGAGGTAAATTTGAAGTTTGACATAATGCAATTTGTTTGCGACTTTTTTACTATCGTGCCTACAAAATTGAGTTTATTAACTTCTTTCGATCCTCGATAATCAAACAACGCAATATAAAGACGAACAAGTAAAATTTGAGGAAGAACATTAATTCGAACGATTGATTTGATATCTATAAAATTGAACAATCGAATAAGATCGACAGAGCAAATCATAATGTTGTTCTTTTTTTTTTTTCGAACGTTAGGTCGATGTCAAAAAAGCAACGCCTAAACCCGACGGTATGGGAGGTATGCGCGGTGGAGCTGGAGCGCGAGGTGGTCGGGGAGGTCGTGGAGGACGTGGACGAGGTTTCGGTGGTCAGGGTGGCTGGGGACAAGGCGGATACGGCGGTGGTTACGGTCAAGGAGGCTACGGCGGCGGCTATGATGGCTACGGTGGTGGCTATGGCGGTGGATACGATTACTATGGCGGTGGGTACGGAGGCTATGGTGGCTACGGCGACTACACCGGATACGGTAATTTTATTGAATATTATTAGGTCGCCCGTAGACAAAAAATCAAATCATGCGAACGAACTTTTGTATCGCTCTTCGGATTCTGTTTTTTTCATTTTTTTTTTTCGTAATTTTTTTAAATCGCGTTTTACCGAAAACATACGACCGCGAATTTTGCTGTGGGCGGCAAATAATAATGAATAATCGAGACTATAAAATTTATCTTTTCACTCCGTGTATTCCGACTTGTTATCACAACAAGTTTAACGCCGACGAAACTGGCAATGGTCAATTCGAAACAAATGCTTTTGCAGTCACGATTTTGCACGATTTTTATAACTATTTATTTCGGAGTATTTTTAGTACTCGGGTCGTGTACGATGCGCCGCATATGTCGATTTTCAATTTTTGAAAATCAAGGGGAAATGAAGATAAATAACAAAGTAATAAGAGAGAGAACTGATTTCACGTACCGTCCGAAACGGATTATGAACAACGTGTGTGATATTAATCTTATAAATATTTAAAAAGAAAAAAAAACGAACAAACAAAAGAACGTGGGACGTTTGCGCTGGTTTGCAGACGGTTCGGCATCAAATTTTACTTTGCACGCGAAAATTTTCATTCACTTTTTATTTTTATTTTTTTACTTTTATACTTTTACATTCAATCGCAAAAGAAAAAAACTGACCTGTTTTAATCTTGCTGCTATTCGGGCTTGACTTGATAACGAGACACTATGCTATGTCAAAGACAGTTGACGCATCCAAGAACTCATCTCGTGGATTATGTTTAATAACCTTATTCGAAAAAAAGGGTGTCAAACAAAAAATAACGGAACCCGTGTTCACACGTAGATGAAAGAAAACAAATTGTCGTAATTCAAAAAAAAAAACATAATCCGAGTGATAAGTTCATAAACTTCCACGGTTGAGGTTGTTTTCTTTTCATCTTTGTGACCAACTAAACCGACCTAACTTCTTCATTTACTAATTTATTTCCTTTCATGCTTTGATATTGATATTTAAAAAAAATACCTATATATATATATATATAAATAAATATAAATATATATGTATAAACGCAAACGAGAATAGATCGTTATAGAAATTATACATTAAAAGAAGAGAGACATGGAGAAAGATATAATATGTAACAGTGAAAGTGTGAAGGCAGATGAAAGAATTTGAAAATATCTTCATTCAACTTTTGGTACAAAGACATTATTGAAGATCATTGTCGGGCTCTACATATTTGAAACAGATTTTTTGACGTCAATAATTTTGCTGCAAATTACAAAATAACATTAAATGAGAAAGAATCAAGTCGTTTGGGCAATAATAAAATTTCATACGTTCACTGGTTGATGTCAGTGAATCAGTAGAACTTGTCTTTATAGCTATTTTATGTTAGCTACATGATTCTTAATAATTTTATTTCATTCATATTTTTATTTTATTTTTCTTTCCAATGACAATGAATTCTACAGATTCACTGGCTTCAAAAACACTCAGTCACTGTAACATAATTATATAACAATCGAGAAAAAAAAACCGATGTGTGCAGAGAAAATTAAAGAAAAAATGTACAGCACAATGAAAGCGTATGGAAATGGTGTTTGTACCCTCGATCCTGCTTTTAAACATCCAGTCACAATTTTGTCCCATTTCTTGCATGGGTTCATTGAAGAGTTGTGTTTTTCATGCTACGAAGCAATGAATTTTTTTCGGCTCTTTTGCTGCTTACGGAGTCTGTGATTTGGAATATGTGTTTTTAAAAAATGGGCTCTAGTATTAACTGGTATATAATAAACGAAAATTCGAAGAAAAAAAAACTCCCAAGTTTTGAATGAGAAAGGTGTACATTTTCGTGGCCAAACATCTAGTTGACGACTTGACATTTTCAAATTTATCGTCTGTGGAATTCAACTCCTACTTGTTTTTCACTCTTCGTAACGAATATTTTTCGGTTATTCGCGAAATCCTTTTCTCTGTTCTCCGAACAACAAAGTCACAAAAGAAGCCCCCTTCGTAGTTGATATGAGTGTTGAATTTTTTTTGTCCATGTCTCATGAAACCACACGTGCATGATTTTCTTCTTAGTGTACGAGTGTTCCGATGAAAATATCAGGCTTCGATAAATCTGAAAAAAAAAAATATATATATTCCTTCTCCGGATGTGTTTTTATCGATTTTTTTTTTGTGACTTGTGATGTGATTTTTGTGACACTGAACTCTCGAGGTTTCATGACGGAGAACGTTCCGTCGTAACTTCTGAAGAAACTGGTTTAAACAATCCACGATTTTTTTTAAACCTCAGTACTTTCGTCTCATTCAAGAAAAAAAGAATCCTTCAATAACTTATTTTCTGGGACATATTTTCCAACATACATGAATAATATTCATTATTATTTTGTATGAAAAATTGAAAATTGATTTAGATCCAAAAACCATGAATTACCCATGGTTAACAGAAATGAAGAGCGCTTTAAAATGAAGACTGCGTTTGTCTCATTAACTTGACACACGCTCTGCCTGCACATTGCTCGTTTTTTCGATCTTGAAAAATGAGCGAATACACCCAACGAAATTTAATGAGTGTTAGAATGTTGGGACATACAAATCCCTGGCGCACAACAACGAGGCTCATACCCCTTGCGTTTCAAATTCAACTTTGAACTCTAATTCCATAATTCTCCACAAAATGACGATTCTTGAAAGAAAGAAAAAAAAAGAACAAAAGAATGGAAAAACGTGCGACGGTTTAAAAACGTCGATAATGAATGATGCCATTGACTTGTTGTACCGTGTGTTCCATGATACGCAGACGGCTACGGCTATGGCGGTGGTAGTTACGATGGTGGCTACAATGGTGGGCGCGGTGGTGCACGCGGTAAAGGTACGCATTAGCGTTCCTTCTCTATCGTTTCTTTTTTTGTTCTGTCCCCCCACCCATAAGAAGAAAAAAAGACACTTCCTACATCTCACTTAACATACTGCTATTTCCTATCAATAGTCACTTTATCTTGTATTTTCTTGTTTGGTTTGTTTTCCTTTCGGGTTCTAGTTTATTCCAAAAATCTTTGGACACATCACTTTAGTTAAGCCCTTTTTATCTTTCTCCGAATCTTCTCGTCTCGCAATTCTCCTGATTCACAAACCCATATTACGTTTTTGTTTTTTTTTTTCAACTGTTTTATTGTTCCATCAAAACACTGCCATTACGACTGCGTGCGAGAGGCTTAGGCCGAAGGGAGAAAAAGGGTGCTTTTCCTACTTTAGTTCCATATGCCTGCTCCAAATCGATCGAATTCCCAGGTTTTATTTTTCTCATTTGGATCACTTTCGCGAAAAAATCCAGGTTCTATACCCAGTGAAATATGTGTTAATGTGTATATTCACATATGCACACACGAATTCGTAATTCGAAGAAAAATCGACAGGTTTTGCAGAAAGAGGAAATTTTTATTTATCATTTAGAGCACATCGATTGAAGATTATACAATTTTTTACCGCGTGCTCACTCGTACGCCCCAAATCACTTTGGTAATTCGATATCTAGCATGCCTCTACGTAGTCACACTCAAACTCCTTACGCTAGTCGTTTACGCACGTCTCGTAAAACCGGTGGTTACGGGTTTTATTTTAATATTTATGAGAACAGAACAAATTTCAAGATAAAGAATGTCAATTGAATATTTACATTTTTGATAATATCTACGATGATCGATCTCGTATTGAGCGGAACCACTGTTTTTGCTAGATTCATCTCACACCCTATGAACTTATTTAGTTCGGCTTGAAAAAAAACTTTCTCTTGACATCCAAGCCTCGGAACGTTTCTGGTGGCGACAGGAATTACCTTTATTTCTTTTGCCTTTTTCGTGAAGATGTTCAGTAACTCTTGGGATGAATATCACATCTCGAAGAATGGGTTAAAGGCATCACGAAAATTAATAATAAATTGGATTCGAACTGAGAAGTCTCACTTGTTTGAACAGTTGAACAAAATTCTTTCAAAATTATTTTAGATTCCCATTCCATTATTAATTATTAACGTAATAAATATTGAGACTCCGATTTATTGTTAATTTTCGCCGTATCGTTTACCATCTACGTGTATAATAATGACGATTGTAACCCACGTTCAAACAAATCTGAACGTTGGGTGAAACAAGCGGAAGTCGCAAAGCACATCGAAATAAAGAAAAAAAGGTAATTCATTTGAAGCCGCTCGACGAACTCGAACGAAGAGCAATCCAGAAATGTTCCGAGGATTCAACTCGATGGCGATGGAATTAAAGGTGCGGGAGGGAGGGAGGGGTGGGGTGGGGTTCAGGTGGGTCACGGAATGGGACGCAGCCTACAGCTTACGACCTTAGCCTGTAGCCTCTATGTAGAATTTCTCTAGTCTTCTCTCGTACCTTTGTACTTAAATTAATTTAAAAATAGTATTGTTTTTAATTAATCATTTTCGTTGTCTTATAATTGTTACAAGTATGCGTGTGGTAGATTTTATATGCCGAATATATTGCTTTCGGTGTCGACTGTTGATATAAAGAATAATAGAAATCAAAAAATATCGATTCTCTGGTATTCGAAAGAAGAAAAAAAAAACACAAAAATGATCAAATGATAATTATACCAAAAAAAGTTAGGAGAGTCGTGTAAAAAAATTACGCTCGGATAGTTCTTTGGACTAATAGTGCGACATGGGTGTGTTTCAGGAGGCTCAGGCTACGGCGGCAAGCAGAGGGGTGGTGGTCGCCAGAACCAAAGGCACCAACCCTATTAATGGAAATCCTTTAAGCGCGACTGCAATGCAATTCGCATTGTAACCGCTGGTGAGTGTCCCTTCGTTAATCCTATCCAGATTACATTTTTTTCTTCGCCTTGGTTGTTATTGTTCGGTTCGCGTTCTATAATTTTATCTCACGCCTGGATATTCGTACTCTTTACTTGTTCATAAAAAATTGCTTTTTCCTCAACGCTCTGTCAAACGATTTATTGTAGTTTTTTTTCCGTGTCATCACCCATTTTCTTCTAGTGCATTTGTGTTTCTTCCTTTTTCGTATGCATGAATTTTCCACTATTTTAATCTTGCAATTCTCATTTTTCACATTGCTTTTTAACATCCTCGTACCGATTCTTGTTGTGACAGAAAAATTTTGAAGTAAGAACAACATCAAAAACAGTTTAATTTTTTTTTAAATTTTTGCGCCTATTTTTGTTTGTCATAGTTTCTTTTGATTTTTTTTTATTAATCTCTTATGTTTTATGGTTTTTCAGGTCCCCAGTCCCACAACAAATCTCATAACTCGTCAAATCATCATTCCATGAAATCCCGCCATTATTTACAACCACGCAGAGAACTGCCGCAAAACAATTTCAGTCATCAAGAGCAGCGAAAAAAGCAGTAGTATTTTCTTTTTTGAACTATTTAGATGAAAGAAAGAAAAGAAAGGAAAAAGCCCCGCACGCTCGTAAAGGCAAAAACGTTTATATATATACATAAACACACACACACATATACACACACTCGAATACAACAAAGTCGTACGTAATGTACGTGTTTGTTCTACATATGCGTAAATATGTATGTTGAAATTAACAGACAACACTGGAAAAGGGAAAAACTCGCGGGCAGTAACGCCAAGCTGCGTTTAATTTTTCTTTTCGTATTCGTAAACACAAAAAAGAAAACATAAATATGCCCTCCCTCGTACAAAAGCGAATATTTCATGTCGTCCATTGATTTGTATTTACACTTATCGTATTTATCATTAATCCTCGACGATCGAACAGTCGCTTGGATAATAAGACAAGAAAAGAAAATGAATTTTCAAGAAAATGGAATTATAAATAAAAAAATATTGAAAAAAAAAACTATAAAAACAAAACAGAGGTTCAAGATTTGCAACGAGCCGATCGTTTCATTTAATTTTGTACGAGCGAGGAGAGGAAGCACAATCGCAACTGAAACTAAAGAAAAAAAAGTTACGGTTCTTCGTGGTTTTTTTAATCAATTGAGAAAATACCGCGATTCCTCTTGCTACAAAAAACAAAATGAAGAGAACAAAAAAGACCTATTCCCCATTCGTCCCTTCCTATCCCCGTAAAATGGACATGGAGATAAACGTTGGAAACCATGTCATCACATTTTTTTTAACAATAAGGTTATTTTAATTTTGTCTATAACTAAACTTAATGAGTAAAAGGCGATCACCTACTATACTATAACTGAGTAAGAAGCAGGCAATGTACTTTTTACACAGAAACAAAAAACAACGTCAAAACACGATAAAGAGAGAGAGAGAGAGCGGGAGAGATTGAGAGATACAGGATAACAGTCGGTTAGCTGTTTATCTGAATCGAGTGAGAGGTGTGAAAAAAAAACAAATTGTGGTAAAAAGATTATTGCTTCCTTATCAATCTAAGAATTATAGGATACAATAAATTCATTTTGTGTACATAAAGCAACTTGTATACTTCTCGAGCTTGAGTTTCAACCTATTAAAAAAACAACCAAAACCGACTTAAACGATCCTGGTAGCTAAGAATTTTTTTTCGACTTTTTTGAGACGAAAATCGAATCGTCGTGAAATGTTTCGCGTGCGTCGTGTGTGTATGTGTGAATGAAAAAAACAACCTCCTCGTGCGGATTCGGTAAATGAGAGATATGGAAGAAATATACGAGAGAGAATGTGAAAAAGCAAGCGACGAAATGAAATCGCGCTCGAATTGAGTGCAATCAACATTAACAGTATTTTTTTTTTTATCTATCCCAATACTAAGGAAATAGACTACGGGTCTCGATGATCCTGAAAGCGGAAGAGATCATCGTGCAAAATAATTACCGTTCGCGCAGTCCTTTGTTTATTTCTATTTTATTTTTTAAATTTTTTTTTCGTTTTTCCTGTTATTTTACTATGTCGAATGTTCAAATACATTGAATAACTCAGCGGAGACGCTTTTGGCGATTCTACTTACTTCCTCAACATTTTTATAAACCGTTAAACTGGATTTTCATTTCATTATTTTCTCTGATGAATCACAATTCTGGTAAGCGTACGAAACCCTGAGAAAGTTAAGATGACTACATGAAGGCTCAACAATAGTATGGATTTTTATAGGATTTCATGTTTCATAATGCCAAGAAGCTAGTTTGTCGCATTCATTGAAAAAACTTAATAAAAAATTCTATAGACAATATTATGAGGATTCACATTTTTTTCAATGTCAAATTCATAGTTCCTCGATTGAACCAAATAAAATTATTTAAAAACTACTACCAAAGAGCAATTTTCGCTGGCTGGGGTCGATCGATAAACAATGAAAAGTCCAGGGTATTGGACAATTGAATTAGCTTATGTGCATATTCTGATAATGCACTAATTTTAAGAAAATTTATGAATATAAAATATAGCAAAAGCGATCAACCTAAGAAAAAATTGAATCATCATGAGGTAAGTACTCAAAAATTATATTTATTTAAAAATGAATCTATGACTGCCAGCTCATTTGTTTTCTAGTAAAGTTTTTTGTTATAATGGAAAGAATATACTAAATCCCTAACAAAGCTTGAGCGTTTTAATGCAGCAAGAAATTTGTAAACATTAAAAAAATTTAATTAACTCATGCAGTCTAAGCATATACAAAAATGGCGCCATCTCTTATTGGAAATAGATCGAATGTTTTAATATGAGCCTTGAAAAATAAATTGCACAAAACTAGATTTTTCGAGAAATTCGAGTAAATTTACCACAAAATTGGGATGAATTGGGCAAATTGACCGACAATTTGCGGGGGAAGGAAAGCTTCAAATTTTGTCCACAATTGTGCGATTGGCAGGATTACACGAGATGCCTATATTCGTTCACCAGGTGTCGTCACAAGCGTCAGTGACTACCGGCTCACGCTTCCCCGTACCCGTTTCAGTGCAGGTTCCCCGCTGCATGTGCTGACACCAAGGTGCTTCGAGATCCATGTTACACTGAACTCTTTTAGTTTCTATACTTTTTTTTATAATTGAATACACATACATTATCGTGAACACAAGCGTAAAATAGAAAAAAAAATCAACCCTCAGTTGCCCGTGCGAATATATATACATAAAAATATTTAAAAAGAATCGAAGAAACGTCAAACTTCGAATCGAAAATATTAGTACGGGTTATAACAATCCACGAAAAAACAAGGCCGCGCAACGAAACAGAATCTCCAAAAAAACGATCACGAACACATCATTTAGCCACGAAACAACGGGTAAGTAATATTTTTTACGATGCATTTTAACCGCCCTTAAACATTAGAGTATGTTGAGCGAAATTTTCTCATGTTGGTCAAACGTTTGGTCGTAAAAAACGCGCGATCTTAGTGGGGAAAAAAATGCCAATTTCTCAAGCGTAATAAAGCCACGAGGCTATCCTGCCG
Organism: Campoletis sonorensis; assembly: GCA_013761285.1. NCBI lineage: Eukaryota > Metazoa > Arthropoda > Insecta > Hymenoptera > Ichneumonidae > Campoletis > Campoletis sonorensis. The sequence continues at coordinate 2,122,300 of JACEOJ010000111.1, forward strand.
GCTTTCTCGATAAATTCAACCGAGCATCTATCATTTATTTCAATTTCTCAGTGCAGTTTTCCATAAAAGATCGGCATTTTGTATGGCGTATTTGTCAACTTTTTATTACGAAAACTTTTTCAAGTCTATCGATGGGAAAACTATCATCGCCATGCTTTCGTCGAGCGCCGGCCACCGTTTGGCCTCGACCTCGCTCCTTTTCAGTCTCCCTCGGCCAACGACGCTATCCTTCTCGAACTTGAAGAACCATTCGTACGATAAATATTTTTAGTTCGGTATCCATTTTTTCCTTGCTAATTTTCATAACGTTCATATCTTTTATCGAGAGAATGAATAAAATTTGAGCGGAGGGAAACTTTGAATCCTATTTAGGGAAAAAAAACTTGCTCCTTTATCCGAAAAATTCGCCATGTGTCGATCTCGCGCTTAGCAAAGCTTGCCCGCCGCCCCTCTCTCCCGCCCCTCTTTCTCTCGCGCTCTCGATCGTGTCTTCTCTTTGTGTCGCAGCTTCCTACAAGTTCGCGATTGTAAGAATTTTTTTTTCGTTAAATTAACGTCGTTTTATCGCCCTAAAGAGCAAGGGTTTTTCTCTCGACTTCGTTATTATCTTCAATCGCGTCCGTTTTTTTCGCCATCCCACACGTGTATGAATTTTTGTCCAATTTACATCGACGTTCCCAGACAAGTTGAGGTTACGAATTTCTTCGTGTCGCATTTTCTTTCTATCTCCAAATGCTTCAACATTCGCGATTTTGGATTTGTCGTACTACTTTTTCGTTTGTAGTCTTACTACGATTTTTCGCTGGTCCTCAAACCTGTAGTTATTGTCTATCATAGGCTAGAGAGAAGTGAGACAAAGAAAATCCCTGTTTTATACTACGGTCGCTTGACTTACGATTTGAACAATAACGACGCTTCTTTATAGTCCCGTTTTTCTATTTCGTGTTTCGCAGAAACCTGCCTTAGGAATTCAAAGATTTTCATACCCACCGGATAATCGCTGTCAAAGCCGCACAACAGGACAAAAAAGTTCATTACGGTTTGCCAATTCGTAAAGTGCGGAGAGACCCAAAAGCTACAAAGGGAAATGGTCATGGAGGCAACCCCCTCACCTCAGTGCGTCGGTCGCGAGTTCGTCCGACAGTACTATACACTGCTCAATCAGGCACCGGCACATCTTCACAGGTCAGTTAAAAAGCAGAAATATTCACTGTTTACAATTCTCAACCAACCTCTTCTATTTGTCTTCGTATAAATGCCACGAATATGAACGATGCATGAAAACTGAAGTTCTAATAGCTTCCATAAACTTTTGTTCAACAAGTCAACAATTTTTTTCGAAAATATACGTTTTGATAGCGTTCATGAACTTTTTTGTGTACAATATATTGTCAAGTTGTCGTTTTCCCTGTTGAAATGTTGTCCATGGTTGTTCAACTTCGAATGAATGTTCTGTAACTTCTAACGATAAAAAATAGAACAACTTTTTATTCTTCTTCATCTAAAATCAAAACTAATACGCCGATAGTTTCGAGCCTTGAATGTATACATATTTATTTTGAAAACTGATTAAAGGTTTTACAACAACCAATCATCTTTCGTTCACGGTGGGCTGGGCACGCCAGATCGTGAGATAGTTCCAGCAGTCGGTCAGAAACAGATACATCAGAAAATTCAGCAACTCAACTTCCGTGATTGCCACGCCAAAATCAGCCAAGTTGATTCCCAAGCAACTCTCGGCGATGGTGTTGTCGTGCAGGTAAATTGGATAAAGAATGTCATTCCTCGAAGCTATGCAATAAAAAGCACACAAGAAAATGTTAACATCTCCCATATCTAAGATCAAACTGATCTATTATCTTGGCAGTTGACAAGAGCTGCCCTTTTGTGCAGGGGAGATGGTTACATATTTTAGAAGTGGAATTTTGGCACACCGTTTGTCCAGTGAACGAATAAAAAGTTAGAGTCTGATTTTCCCATTGTCGTACATGAGTTAAACTGTCAAATTCCTATCGGTCAAATAATGTCAAACAATTTCACTTTGAAACATTGACAGGGGGGTGTTAAGTGAATGATCAGCCCAATAATATTGTTTTGTGAATAAACGTCACAAATACTTTTTTTTGTGATTGTTGCTGGAGCATTATTAATTAGTCGAAGTATTGACGTTGGTGTTTTTATGACCACATCTTGCATAATTTCTATTGTTGACTCATTTCTCATGATGGAGAGATAATGAAATTTATTGATTTGGATATTTCGACTCGTTTATTTCTCACAATGACGTTATCAATTTTTAGTTTCTGTATGTTATCGATGATTTAATCGAATAACGAGGCAAGGCAGAGAGGGAAGTGAAGACGAAAGAGTTTAAAATACGTCCTATCTAATCAGATATCTTGATTGATTTTCAGGTGACCGGAGAACTTTCCAATGCTGGACAGCCCATGCGTCGTTTCACTCAGACATTTGTACTGGCTGCTCAAGCACCAAAAACGTACTACGTTCACAATGACATCTTTCGCTACCAGGATCTTGGCTTTCCAGACGAGGAAGAGAATGAACTCGAGGGTGTCGAGAGCGGATTAGGTGATCCGGCTGAACAACGGGACGAGGAGAGAAACTCTGAGCCTGAAGAGGACGAACAACAGCCTCAGACTCAACAACACTCGACTACGACCTCCGTTACTGATCAACAATCTCACGCACCTTTGATACCTTCTCAACAACAACCTTTGCAACAACAACCGGCACTTTACTACGCTGCACCTCCTCAACAAACGGTAATTCACGAGGAAAATTTCGCTATTACATGATTTTTTATATCTTCTCAGTTGTTCCTGCTATTTCAACCTCTTGAGCAATACATTTTTTTCTTGCTTACAATTTGCTCGTAAGTTGGTGTCCTTCTTAAAAGGTTTCTGTTAACGGTTCTGAATTTAAAGTGTGGAGTATACAAATATACAATTAGTTATTTCACTTCTTTTTTCAAACAAAAATCGCCCTACGAAATTAAAAAAAAAAAACTAAACTTGTATTACTAAACTTGCAGTAGATTTTGATTGAATATTTTTGAAGAATTCTGATATAAAAACTAGAAAACGTTAAAGTAATGAAGGCCAAGATTCCATTTTAGTAGTCCATTCCATTCTTATTCTTTTGTTTTTTTTTTTTTTCGCATGGAGGACTTGAAACGAAAACGTTCATAACAATGAAAATCCTGATATTTAATTTCTGTTTTGGCATTAAAAAGGGGCAATTGTTATTTTTCTTTATTTTCGTTTGCATAAAGGCTTTCCATATGACCGTCGTATTTAAACCTTTTTTGATTTGTATTGATTTTCAGGTACACGCTATGATGCAACCGGTGATAAACGGTTCGGTGCATGAAGAGACTCCTCTGATAAACCAACAACAAGCTTCACAGGGTCAGCCACAAACACACCAATACATCAACGAACCAACAGGTCAAGATCAATTCAGTACCGAACAGGAGCTCGATGCAACGTCCGATCAGCCACAACAACAGACCGACGAAGAGACGCAAAATCAGGCCGACGAGTCTCAAGAACAGACGGAAAGTGAAAGCTTTGCTGGAACGGGACGGGAAACCGAATCGGAACAAACGTCAGCCGCGAACGCGAATAGCAACAAGCCAAAGACATATGCCAATCTTTTCAGTTCATCCTACTCCAGTTCCTTGCCGCCGACGAATACTCAGCCACCAAAAATGTCCGTCTCTCCGGTAAGCATGAAATTCTTATTTGCTTACTTAATTTTATTATAGGACGAAAGTTTAAAAATTTTAAAAGTACTTATGCGAATGTACTCCATGCACAGCCGCCGATGACAAATCTCCGTGTATCCGATGATCGATCGATAGTCCATCCGGCAAACAGCGGACCAGCGCTCTCTACGTCGAACAATATATCACCGGGTCAGCAACAAATGCATAGAGTTAGGAGCAATCAGCCACCTCAACAGCAACAACGACCACCGCGAGGAGGCCCTGCACCGCGGGGTACGAATTACAGTTTTTCGAGCTCTTTAACTCAACAAGGCACGGTTTTTTTGTTACCTAAACTAAAGAAAAAAATTATAATCTTGCGCATATATGTTTACAGATGTTACATTAATATTGTGGAAAATCGAATTCCCAGAAAACTCAAATATATGCATTATTTTGTATGAAAATTTGGAAAAGTTGATGGATCCATTGGTCTAAAAATTCAATTTTGGATTTAAAAAAATAACCATAGAAATATTTTTCGCAGATGGCGACAGACGTGGCAGCAGATCGACAAATTATACTGATGAGCAACAACTGTTCCTTGGCAATCTACCACATCAGGCAACAAGTGACGAACTTCGGGGGATTTTCAGTAGATATGGCAAAGTCGTCGACCTACGAATTTTCAGTAAAGCTGCTGGCGGCGGTAAAGGTCCACAAGGTCAAAACAGCACGACGCGAGTCCCAAATTACGGTTTCATAACCTTCGAGGATACGCAAACCGCTTCGAAAGTATTGAATGCCGGTTCGATATGTTATCCTGATGAGAATGGACAGAAGTTGAACATCGAGGAAAAGAAGTTCAGGCCGCCACGTCCACCAATGGAAGGAGGCGGCAGCAGGCCGAGTCTCAATGACGGTAACATGAGACCAGTTGGAGGACAACAACAACAACAACAACAGCAGCAACAACAGCAGCGTGGTCCTGGTAAGAGTCACGAAGAAAATATACAGAGACTATCAACAGTTTCTATAAACATTCTCAACAGATCATTTTTCATAACTTTTGTTAATATTCAGTCCTCGAATGATCAGCGATGTTTTTTTCCACAATTTCTGATTGAAAAAATAAGTTTTTTACAAAAGTGATTAAAAAAAACTGTATTGTTTTTAATTCTATACGTTGTGGGGAGGGTTTTTTTTCCTTAACGATTTCTCCATAAGTGTTCATTTTGCAATGCTTTTATTTATTTGATACATACTTGCTATTCGCATAATTTGACTTTACCTTTTTTTATATTCCCGACACAAGATTTTCTCCGAAACTAATTATAAATTTTCACGGGGAAAAAACCTCAGATACATAGATTTTTTGATGGGACTAATATGTATTTGTTTCTAGCCTATTCGGGTTACTCGGGAGGCCCTGGTGGTGCAATGAGAGGCGGTCAACACGGCGGAAGAGGAGGTGGACGTGGTGGTTTTTCGCGCGGTGGGGAAGGCGGTCGGGGTGGCGGAGGTATGAGACAACCTGGCAACCCAAATTACCAAAACCGCAGTCGTTAAACGGCTTCGGCGGCTCGATCGGGTGCCGCGTTGTCCAAACCATTAGAACACCATCAACACTATTCACATCTACAATCATCATTCATACCGGAATAACGAAGAAGAGAAAGAACCGAAAGACGAAGAGAAGGAAAATAAGAGCCGATGGAAAAAAAAAACAACGTCCAACTCCTAAGAAAAAAAACGATGTCTCCCAATTTAATTGGGCGCTTCGTTCGCGATCTCCACGGTGTCGCCGACGTATTATCGTTAAGAGCGTTTAATATCACGACTATCGAACTTCACGTTCTGCTCGTAGCTTCACCGAAAGCAAATCGAACTCGACTATACTTTACTTTTTATATTGAATCATTTGAAGACGATGCGAAGGAAAAAAAAAACAATTATATTAAAACGTGATAATCGAGGCTACGGATGGAATTATTGCTGCCCATAATCGGTCCACCAGTTTATAATTCAAAAGGCACTTATTATATACTCTGAAAAAAAGGTCTTCACCACCAACGCTCTGCACCTTTCGCGGCATCCCTGTTCTGACCCTCTGTCTCGTAAAGATTCTCACTTTTTTATAATGGGATTTTTTTCAATTTTCATCTTGAATCCCAATCGATCTTGCAAATGCAATGTTTAATTTTCTATAACTGTTCCGAAAAAAACAGTTATTAACATTGTAACAATGGAAGCTTTTTGGATTGGAAACAAATAGTATCGTGTAATGGAGTTCGATTTTGCTCATATTGTTTCAATCTTTTTTTCTTGTAGGCGGTGATTCTTTTCGAGTTACGTGGGGTTTCCCCTCATCGTTCTAACATTCCCTAATAATTGAAAAAATAGAAATAATCGTTCTCGGGAAAAAAAAGTAAGAAAAAAAAACAAGTAAATGATCATCTCGTACTGTAACAAACGGTGGGGCGCGCACACATAGGAAACGAACCTTTTTTCTCGAATGTCTTGGAAGCACTTCGATCGCCGGTCGCTCGATTCTCAATCAACTTCCTTTTTACACTGAATTTCCGGCCGGCAACGAGAAAAACGAGAAGAATCAAATTGAACTTCAAAAAAAATAAGAACATTTTTTGTATCGTCAACAAAAATATCCGAGTGAAATTGGGAGCGCCAGAAAATGCTGTTTTTTTTTTTTTTTTTAATCGAATTTTCGCTCGTACGATCGCGAGAGACTAAGTAAAATTATATTTAATAATTGTGTACGTCAGACTCGGGTGACGATTTAGGCGATAACGATTTTGGTGCAACTGTTTTTTTTTCTTTGTTTTTTCTCAAAAAGTTACGGTACACCGGAAGTACGGAGTCAATGTTTTTTTTTTATTTCGAGGCTTTTTTTCGAACTCTTAGTCTTTTTTGCACGACGCAGTGTGAGAGGATAGTGATGAAGAAGAAAAACACACAAAAATCAATGACAAACTGCGCTTTCATCTCACTATATGTGTATGCCCGGAAAAAAATTTTAGTCAATCGTTATTGATTGGCTGATTCCTCTCTCGAAGGCAGCTCGAATCGTTGTTTCATCTTCTCCTCTTTTATTTCTTCATCACGATCCTCATTTCGTCGCTAAACCGATAAATCGAACCGGGGAAATAAAATTTCCAACATTAAGTATAATTATATATAAATTTTGACCTCGTAAGATAATAGATATTTATATAGGTCGTACAAGTTTTTGTTTCGATTTTTTTTTACTCCCAAAAAATAAGAAAAATATGGATTTTGACGATCGAATGCGAGCATTGATTCTAAAATTAATTTCCATTAATTAAACCCTTAGACGAGCATAACTACGTAATAAAGATTAACGATATACATTCTCAAAGGTCGAATTTCATATATAATTATCGTTTATACACCATTTCATCGCAATATCACCCTTTTTCTCTTTGTTTTTTCTTCTTTTTTTATTTCCTTAAGCGTCCGAGCACCTTATTCTTTAGTGGAACATTCTTACTCTATTTATGAACTACTGGACGATAATTTTCATGCACCCGAAATGTATCTCTCAGGTATCCAACGTGAATTGAAAGTTCCGTATTTGCACCGTTCAATCGCGGATAAGTAAGGAAAAAAAAACGAATTTACTCGATTTGGATGATAAGTGTATCGGATTTAAGTGAAATTGCTCCAATGTTGAATTTTTTTTTTCATTCTCGTGGAGTAACTTGACATACTGCCAAAAAATGTTTGTCGACTTGAAATGCAAACAAAAAAAAGGTGATTGTTTACATTTTCCATTTACATACATTGTTTTTATCCAACTTGAATAAATTCTTTTTTTTCTTATTATTGGAACTTTTGTGATGAAAAACAATAGAAACAAATTTCGAAAGATAAATGATGATTTCGCAAATCGAAACTATGAAAAATTCCACTCACCTGCAAAACGTTGATGAATAATCAGACGTTAATAATTACTTTAGAAGAAAAGAAAAGAAAACTTACACAAAAATCTGCGTCTTCGATTCTTGAATAGCTACGACTCATTGATTGGGCCGTGCAATTTTAAAAATGGACTTGGAGATGTGAAAAAATAACAAAAAGACACGAACCAATTTCTATCCTCGAAATCTCAACATTATATCGTATCATGTTAAAACTACTAGTAGAGTCGTAGAAATTTTTATGAATGATAATTGTTTAGATTAAAAAAGAAAGAACATATAAAGAAATAAAATGTATAACGTGAGAGTGGCGAGTGGAGAAACGAGATGAGAAATTAAAATACTTATGGAAGATTAACCCAGACCGATCAGACTTTGAGGATAGAAAACTAGTAATTTATGAACGAGCTTCAAAGAATTAGAAAGAAAACGTGACATCTGGTGGCGATTTTTTATCTTCGTCTCACAATTTATTAAGTTTCATCGTGATTCAGTCAAATAGTCACCACGCGAGAGAGCTACTGTTTAAAATTGAAAACAAAAACTGCCCGATGCCGTTTCCAGTCAGAAGTTTCATAGTACGAAAATGGGCCAAGACATGAAAAACTCGATATAAAACATTTTTAACAAGTTTTGTGTCAGTGGGTAACCGTGAAAACGCTTTTCACAGTTTCGAACAATTTATACAGAATTTTTCGTCATTCAATGCGAGTTCGAAGCTATTGCAAAGATTTTTCAACGCCTTCCTGTTAACGAAATCAACATATTATATATAATAATTATTTATCAATCATGTAAAATAATTAATTATATATAATAACAAGTATTATTATATTATAAGACTCAATGTTTATTTGAAGATTTTCATGTTTTGTCCTTCCAGTGAGGCAGCGTAAAATGAGCTCCTTGGACGGTTACAAGGATGAGTACAATATCTCGCCACCAGACTTGCACGTGTCAAACGATTATTTTCCAACAGTTCTCAGCCCTCGTCGATCCGACCAAATAACGAGAAACCCACGATTACAGTTTATTCTTTTCATTATTTTTCTAGTTGTTTAATCTTCTCGTAAAACTTTCACAGATTTGCGAAATCCCGAGCAATTTAATTGCAATTCTTGCTAATATTAAACTGTGATAAAAACAAATAAAAAAAAAGTAGCTGCCGAAAATCAGGTGTAAAACAAATACTAACATAGAGTGCAAGAGTAATATTTTGTTTTCTTGCATCTCGACACAAATCTGTGAAGGGAAAAATCGGCTCGTCGAGTGTAACTTACAACGATAGCAGAACTGTACCTACAATTTCGTTTGAGCAAAGAACATTTTTTTGAAAAACTCGAAAAAACATGTTTGGCCTATAAAAATCATGTTTTCACGTGATGCGGCTCGGCAGCGCCGGTCTCTCCGGTGTTTTAGCGAAATTACGAAGTTTCCAAACTGCCAGAACGACGTGATGTTTTTCTTTTTCATTATTTGTAATAAAAAGAAAAGAATATATATAAAAATGTGGAAAAAAAGTGAAATTGAAACAACGATGATTGGATATCGAACTCTCAAGTTGCAGACGAAGAACCGGAGTATTTGGACATTCAATGCAGAGTGACCCGGAATATATATTTGAGATGAAAAGCGACAAAAATAATGAAGTTCCAGTTTCGGTGATGCTACAAACATACACATTAACATTAATATCCATGTACACACACATACACGAAAATCCCTTGGAGACGGAGAAATATTAATGCAAACAATTTTTTTTAGTGTGAATGTTTTTTTTAAATAAGTGACTGTTGGTAACGAACAATACAGAATGAAGAAAAAACGAGTCAAGTTACGAAAATAATAAAGAAGAATATTGAAGAAGACAAGAGAAAATTGATGAACGAGCGATTAAAAACGAGAAACGCGCGAGACACAAATAATTATAACGATTTATAAATAGAGAATGGCGATAATTAAGTTGTGAATTATTATTATTATTATTATTATTATTATTATTATTATTTGTAGAATACAATTTTTATTTTAGGGCCCCGGAAACGCGGGCTCGTTTGTGTGTACAACTCAGTGGACAACGTTACTACGATAAGAGTGAAGGATAGAGAGATAAAAAACAAAAGAGATAATGTTGAAAACGAAATGACAAAAAAAAACCAACAAACATCAAATGTATTGTACCTTTTTGCATTTAGTATAATATACCTACCTGACTACCAGAAACGTAGACGAAAAATCTTGTATAACCCTTTATCTTTCGTGAATTTGGACAAAATGTGTTTTATTTTTTTTCAATTATTTGAGTTTTTAATTTTAATTTTTCGCTTTTCCGTATCTATTATCTTGTTTAAACCCTTTTTTTTCAATAGTTTGAGTTTACATCAAATGACAACACAATGTAATCAACAAAAGTCAATTGCATGAGAATTTTTCATTGTTTATTTTCTGTTTTATGGTAGAAACTTTTTCAGTTTGTCGAAAAATCCATTCAATCGATTTAAAGCTCCAACTTTCCGTTGTTCAAAAGCAACGAAATTTCCTTTCTTTGTGCGTGAATTTCGCTTCCGGAGCTACGACGACTTTTGCCCAGGCCTAAGATAACTAAATCAGCGAAAAAAAGCTTGAATCATGAAAATAACGACTCAATTAATTCAAAGAAGATCAATCTCATTGATGGATTATTTTTTCGAACGTAAAAAATCAACATAATTATAAATGTTGTTTTTTTCCGCGATCATTCGTGAGCATAAGAAACTTTTTTTTTGCAACTACATTTCTAAGTTCTTAACTCTAATTGCATCTGTCCCTATTTCTTAAAGGCGATTATTCTGTTTCGGGAAGTCGAAGACGAGATTGTCGCGATTTTGCGTAACACTCATTTAGTGAGTTTAATAAAACCATGTTGCGTTATAACGTACATGGTTATGAAGGGAAAAAGAAAAAAAAAGATGTGGATGGCACGAGCCCATATGGCGGAGAGATCAAGACCGCGTCTGTAGGACGATGGCAATGAGATCATCATCGTATGGACCCGCGAAGAGTTCTGGAGTGCGCTCTCAGTCCCTTGCACGCAGTCTGTACCGGTCCAGCGACCGATTGAGACGAGATTCTGTGCATTCTAATAACGCGTTGGACGAACACTTCAAAAATAGCCTGAGTCTCGAAAGTGTGGTAAGTCTCGAAAAAATAAATAAAAACATATCAACAGTAACGTCAATAAATTTTTTTTTACAAAAATTCAATCAGATTTCTTATAAATTATGTTTTTTATAATATTAAAAATTGAGATTTTTATGTTAGCGTGTTTATTTTTTATTATATCGATATTTACATATGAAATTTGGTATTTTTATGTTTTTTCAACAAATAAAAACATTATTGTTTGGAAGGAAACAAATTTTAATAATTTCGAAAGATTTTTCATCCAAACAATCCTGATATTTACAATATTTATTATTGAGTGATTAAAGACAATTATTACTCAAGTAAAAATCGAGTTTGAAAAATGGATTGTCTCCAAAGTTAAACAATCGCGTAGCGCTGGCTGAAAAACTTTGTGAAACTTTGAGAAATTTGCAAAACTCCGCAACTTTGAAAGTTTTGAGAAAACCTTCGTCCACGAGCTCAAATTTCAGCTCGACTAATGACTTTCGGAACTGCCCCGTGATCATCTTTTTTCTTCGTCATTATTTCAACTTCATTTTTCGTTCACGATTACATGGAGTTCGCTTCAAAGACAGTTCTGAGTCGTTTCCACACGGAGAAGCAGGTGTATTTTTTTCATTTATTTTTGGAAGTTTGTATCAATTGAGACTTTGAAAAGAAGTTGAGCTTCTATTTGGACGGAAATGTGAATTTCTCAATCGGTTTCAAGATAGAAAAATCGGGAATATTCCATCGGAGAAACTGGGGTAAAAAATACGAGAAAGCGAATATTTTCATTTGTGGGCGTACGACTTATCGTCTATCACATTAAACGAGTTTCGATCATGACCAGCAACAAGCAAAGTGAAAATTATATTCGGAAGGGAGCTTCGTGCAAAATATTGGTAAAGAATAATAATTCACAATTCAGCTCGATTATTGTGACGTGGTTTGTACTAAAAGTCAATTTTTCAATGATAAAATTTGATGATGAAAATGATCGATCGATAATTCAATTATTGCGCAGAATCAAATTTTCATGTTTTCCAAATTGACACTTCGCAAAATTGTGGAAATTTATATCAATTTAATTAACACCTCGTCAAGGGTCGATCGGAATAAGTGAAAAGTCAATTTCAATAAAAATGTCCAAAAATCGAACACCAAAGTAGAATATTTTATAAAATATTGCGTCGATAAACGATGAATAATTCGAATTTCACAATTCCACTGATTCGCCTGAATAGGTTTCGATCCGAAAATAGAGATAAAAGTCCTAAAATAACGTGAAGAAAATTTGACAGAACAGAAAGAAAGAAATCGTTCGAAGAAACTGGGATAATTTAGGAATAGAGATTTTCAATCAATGTCCTATTTGCGGGAACCGATGTCATCGCTTTGAATGGGAAAAAGCAGTGCCTTTTGCGAAACAGACGAAGGGGGCGATAAAACGTGCGAGTTGTTGCAGAACGACGAACAAAAGTGAGGAAATACTCCGCCAGTGTTAGCTTGAAATTGTCGGTATAGGTGGGGGTGTAAAAATTGTAACATTACGCGATGGAAATATGGGTTCTGTTGGTAACACGTGTAGAAGAAGAGACGTGGAACGGCGCGACGGCCGTCGAACGCGCGACGAACGAACGCGATACGCGTTTCTGCGTTCTACGGTCGAAACGCCCTGATCTTTCTCTCTCCTTCCCTCTGACCCTCCCGGGATAGTGTGGGTGGCTGCCGATATTCGTGGTCCAAATAAATCTGGCGCGAACCCCTCTCTCCTCCGTATACGCGCGAGTGACGGAAGGAAAACAGATTTGATAACAAAACATAGAAAATGAAACAAAAAATAACTCACAATTTAAAGCGAAACAAAGAACTCAAGAGTTATTTCATTTCCGTACGTAATCATGCATTAATTGCATTGAAATAACGGTTCTATTCATTATACGAATGAACAGTTAATCAAGTAATTCAATTGGATGAGCATACGGATTAATAATTGAGTTGGGAGTCACTATAAATTCATTGATGTATTTCTTTCTCTCTGGTGGTTAAAGAAAATAATGAATGATAGAAAACCTAAATATTTGTGTTTATTATTTCGAGCTATAAAAATGAATTATTATGAAAAATATTAAATTCGAGAATTGGAATACGTAGGGTACACAAAATGCGTACTATGTTTGACTTCCGTTCGGACACACGGTTGTATTTAATTTTCCGTACGAAGTAAAACGTCGCCATTTGAATATTTTCCATAACGAAAGTGTCATTTGACTACTTTCGAGGTAATTTAATACTTTTCTACGGTTTGAGTGTTTGAATAAAAGAGTTTCTTCAAAATTGGTTTACGATGTAAGGTCATTCAATATTTATTACGCAGTAACACAATCAATAACAAAAATCATTGCATAACCGTCCACTGTCGCGAAAAAATAGAATAGAATAGAAAATAAGTTTTACATAACTTCAACGATAAGAATTAATTTGAATGTTTATTTAATGGAGTCTCGATCAATTGGCGATTTTATTTGAAACGAATATTATTATGTCAGAGTTTTCGAGCATTCTAGAAAAACTGAGTTATCGTTTTCTTGGTCTTATTGAAGCTGAACTGAAGATACATGTATGAAGACTTATCGCTCTTGTACGGAGCGATGACCCAAGTCGTCTCTTCTCTCTGACGAGATAGAAAGAACGACGGAGAAAGAATACGAGAAAAAAATGTCGTTTAAACTCAAATTGTTCGCGGGATGCAAGAGATGATGAAAAGGAATTGCCATAACGTACCAATGGAAACGCATTCTCATGAATTTGCGAGCACGCGATATCAGAAGAGCTGTTCAATTAAGAACATCGCTTCGTTATATCAGCAATAACGAATCATCGCTGAAGTTGCGGAAATTGAAATTTCTTGTCGATGGCGCGGCGCCTCTTCACGAACATGGCATAATTGTGTCAATAATCAAATATATCTCAATTTATAACACATTTTAAATCCATTGTGATTACATTTTTGTACGGCCATTATTTTTATCTTATGAGTGAAAAACTTTCCAAGTCATACGTCTATGATTGAAATATTCATCATAAAAGTCATTTATGCAAAGGACAATAAAGTTTTAACAACTACATGAGCACCATGAAAATTATTGAGTCGTTGTTGACAAATTTTTAGACCGAAAATCGTTTTCATGTTCGCAGAAAATACAAAAATGGGGACGAGGCTAAAATGGCTGATGCTTTGCGTTCTCGTGGCTCTTGTCGTCGCGGACGCTAACGCTGAGGTCAGTAAAATGATCAAACATTACGTCAAGGTCAACTCGACAATTCGGATAACAAATGGACATATTTCACGATCGTTAAATTGAAGTAACACGTTTGTAATTGAATCATATAATTCACGTGTGTACAGAGACAACGGAAGAAACGTCGTCGTACAACAACAACCGAGCCAACCTTCCAACAAGAAGTTATGAATATGTTGGAGGCAGACGAGGCCGTCGAAGATGCCGAAAACAGCGAGAAAGTCCTGAATTCTGAGAGCAAATCTGACGCACAGTCTGAATCCATGTTACAAAAGGATCCGTGCATGAACAAACATTGCGGTGCAGGACGCATTTGTCGGGTACAAATTTATATTTAAAAATTAAACAAATTTACGATAACAAAAAAAAAAATCGAAAAAAAAAGCAATGAAAAATGTTGATATTTCGTGCAATTGTGAGAAATGATTAGAATTTTGCGAATAGCTAATAGAAATAATCAAATTAGAACTTTAGTAGTGTAAAATTTTCAAAAACTTGAAGACTTGATTTATTTCGGACAAGTCAGTAACTATACGCGTCATTAAATTAGATAAGAGAAAAACATTTTAAGTGGAATGAAAATTGAACAATTTTTTTTACTGGTGAATCGCATTCTAACGTGTTCGTTTTGCTTACTTTTTTCTCTCAAGTCAAACGACATGGGTGAGGCCGAGTGTATTTGCGTAGAGACTTGCAACGAGGAGATCGATCCACGACGTAAAGTTTGTACGAATTACAATGAAACTTTTGGCAGCGACTGCGAGGTTTATCAGGCTCGTTGTTTCTGTGACACCGACGATTCGAGATGTCGTGGACCTGATTATCAACACGTTCATATTGAATATTATGGAGAGTGTCGCCAAATGCCGGTTAGATATGAATTACAGCCTCATAAACACAGATTTTCACACAAGCCTTCGATTCACATAACTGTGGATTGTTTTTTTTAAATTTTTTTCTGCAATACTTGTATTTATTTATTCATTTGATCGAATTTCGCGAAATTATATTTTTTTAGATGTGCAAGGAAGACGATATGCTCGATTTTCCCCGACGCATGAGAGATTGGCTTTTCAACATAATGCGCGATTTGGCTGATCGTCACGAACTACCACCACATTTTTATAAGATGCAACGCGAGGCTGAGACAAACTTGACACTTCGTTGGTCGAATGCGGCTGTTTGGAAATGGTGCGATCTCGATGGTCATCCCCATGATCGCTCGGTTTCGAGACACGAGTTATTCCCAATAAGGGCACCGCTCATGGCACTCGAACATTGTATTGCTCCCTTCTTGGATTCCTGCGACGTTGACAACGATCACAAAATCACACTCAAGGAGTGGGGCAAATGTTTACAACTCGACGAGGTATGTTTCTTTCACTCGTTTTCTAACCAAACTTTTCTTTCACCAACATAACGAGAACGAATATCATTCCGACAAACTCTCAAATGATTTCTATACTGAAGTCTTTCTTATCACCAAAATCCTTTCTTTTGGTTACACTACATTAACGTTACATGAATGGAACAAGAACGAATATCAAGGCGACAAACTCAAATGCGTCAGTTCTTTTTACGAAAACCAATACTTTTGTTCACACGAAATGGCGGTTAATTCGAACTGCCGGTAACACCGGCAGCGACTACATGGTCGGTAACATTTTCCATCTTTCTGTTCATACTGTAACGATTTCGAAATGTTTGTTTTTAAATTGCTTTAATGGACTGTTTATCGATTGTTCATTAATTATTATTACTGATGAATTCTCCAGTAGAGAATATCGATTTCGAAAAAAACATTTTTTGTTTTGTTTTCGTAAGCCGATAAAAGCTTCTCGAAATTTTATTCATATGTTATGAAGAACTAGTAACGCAGCATGAGAAGCCGAATTGAATATTCCATCTAGTGCATATAAATAAAATTTTGTAAACACGAATAGTGAGGCTACGTGGCAAATAATGCGATGAAAAAAAAAAATGATGAGCACTTAATAACCATATTTGAGAAAAAGGGCGGTGATAGGGCGAAATAAAATTCTCCGAGATAAAAAATATTCCAATTTTGATGACAAAATAATGTAGTTTCACGTGTAGCAAAAAAATCTAAATGAAAAATTTTATACGGGATTTCAACTTTTCCTAACGGTCGTAACGAGAAAAATTATCTATACCAATTTCACCGACATTTTGTAAAAACTATATTGGGAATTAGAATGTGTGTGTCGCGAGCTATTGAAAACTTCATAACTTATAATTAGTACAATTTTCTACTTTTCATTTCCCTTTGCAATCCATCACGACAATTTTTACGGTAGATCGTATTTTCCTCGAACATTTATTTGCATTTCATCAAAAGGTAACAGCAATAGTTTTTTTTTTACGTTTCACTGAAAGTCTTATGTTATTAACGTTCTATAAACTACTCGCGACGCTGTGCTCACAAAGTTATCATCGCGACCTCTGTCATTTTTCTCAATTTCCCTTCGACAGTGTCGCTCAATTAAAAGAAAATCTAGGCTGAACAGTGTTTTTATTTCTCCAATGGATATTATTTGTTTTTTTTTTTGTAGGACGATTTGGAAGACAAATGTGACGAGCTGATTGAAGCGGCTCACGAGTTTTAGACGAGTTCTGGACATCGAAAGCCCCCTCGTCCGTTGGAAGAACGAATGAGCCCTTTTTTTTTTATTTCATCACTTGTCCTGCTGCTTCAAGTCCCAGACAAAAAAATAAATGGCGGGAAACTATTTCGATCCCTCTTTTTCACATGCCTTTCTTTCTTTCTCGGTTTCTCCTCGCACACACACTTTCCCCCTCTTTCGTGTCGTCTTTCTCGACGTTCGCTGCAACGTAACGCGCACCGAGTAACGCGCATCCCGGGACACGACGAACCACCACCATCGAAGCTCGTCGATACTATTCCGGCTACCCATATAAGGAGCAAACCCACTACGTCAAATATCATCGAAATCCACTGCTTCTATTTACATATTACTGTACAAAAAAAAAAACACTCCGCGTTTTGTATGGCAAAAAAAAAATCGACGAATTACCTCGAGTCCTAACCTCATTCGACATGCCCAACTGTTTGTTTTCAAAGACGAGTATCTCCCTCAGACTCGCGTAAAAGTTTCAACTCAAGCATTTATATTTGACTCTTCCAAACTATTCCATTTCAAAAACTGCCGAAGATATTGTCGATTTTCCTTCTCGAATCGACGAAAAAATATTAAAACCTTCGTTGAAAAAGGAATAACTGAAAATACTTTACTTACTGTCGAGATATTTGAAGTGAAACGTCAAAGCTGCACAGGTCTCCCAGACCTCGCAGTCTACACACGTTGTTATACATTTACGTGTACGAGGGGCAACGGAAGTATTTTGGGACACCCACGGCTCGTCGATAATCATTATTTTCCATGAAATCTCCACGACCCCGCATAGTTATTCCTATTCTACACTACTTAGAATTTCTTACATTGTAAAAACATGTTGAAATTACTAAACATCCATCTAACGATCATTTTTGGCTCGAATATTTTGTATGACAATAAACTTAGAAGAATGATATGTTTTTGCGAATAAAACGTAACCAAAGAATGAAATATAAAACGTTACTATCGATTTTTATTCGAACCTTCGTCGTTGAAATTTTTTCTTTTTTTTTATTCCCCGATGCTTCATAGGAGTCCAAGAGCAAATGTTCAAATTATAGTCACCCCTATGGCCTGAATATATAATGGGAGGATCTCATTTCTTCGTGAATTCTCCTTTATTATTAAATTTCCCTACACCATATTTGTTATAAGTTTATTAAACATAATTTCATTTTTTAATGATGTGCTTCGTCTTCACAATCATTGAAATTATGTTAACCATACGCAGCTCTCAAACTATTTGAACTTTTACTTGTAGTAATTCAATTGATTTATAATCTTCATGAAACATGGAAAACTTCCGTCGTTGAATCATCAACATTCGGGTTATTTGAGATCTTCGAGATGTAACTAAAAGATATACCAACATTTACCCCAGACAGATACTCTGGGGTTTTTTGCGTCCTAACGGGTTGTATTGTTTGCTGTACTGATCGATATAGCAGAAATACATACATCTTCTATTTTTATTATTGTACCAAAAACTTTCCTTACGTCGGAAAGCTACGATCCCTTTTAAAAAACGTGCATTCAAATGTGACACTATTGCTACGAAAAGGACTTGCAGCTCCGAAATATTTTCAATGGCAGGCTCATCAACTGGCGATTTCTTAAGAAAATTTCAAACTCCTAAATTCTTTTGTAATCCGTGTCACTTCCGGTTCATGCAATTTCAATTTTATCCAAGAGAGGAAGTTTTGAACATTATTCGAAAAGCAGTCGATGCTATGAAATGTTATCAATTTAAAAATCTAATGCACCAATGAAATTGTAATGACAAACGATTATCAATTTATATGGGACAGATATGAACGAATTTTTAAACAGAAACTCTCTTTCCTAGAAACACGCGTGAATTATTTTTGGGTAGTCGTTCTGTAGTAAAAAAAAAAACGGATTTTTCGACGAATGAATAAAGGGGTTTATTCATTTTCCCACGTTAATATAGTCCCGTTCGATGTTTCAGAGTGGAAAATCGAGTTAAAAGCTAGGGACTGCGGTACGTCACCCAAATTATAGGGCGAAGTACGTAGTCCGCCCTGTATTAAGGGCGATATACCCAGTTTCTAGCCGTTCAACTGCATTTTCGACGTTGTAACATTGCCCTGTGGACGATAAACAAAATAAGACAGCAAAATAAGTTTTGAAAATAAGTGATAACCACTTGAAGTCACCAAGTGGCCGCATGAAATCCAATAGTCAGTCCCAATTAGTTACTCCTTTAGAAAATTTTTCTTTAGTAAAGAAACTAACGAGAAAGAACACAAAACAGATGTTTTGTTTGTAAACAACCTGCGTCACACTATATCGTAACAACACGATACAATATAGAACATGAAATTTTCTATCTGACCGAAAGAGGCTCTTCGATACTTAAAAAAAATGACACGTGACGTAAATCTGTGCGCGTCGGTCGCGTGTGAATTCGTTTTTCTGGGTTCAAACGGTCATTACATCGAAAATGTGTATATGGAATATCTAGAAAGTCCAGAGAGCCCAGTAAACACATCGTTGTGAGTCCAAAACTCCCGAAACACTATTCACCTGTACACAAAGTTAAAAAGACTTGGCGACCAGATTTATAACCTATTCCATCACCCTCCAAACATGATAATTTGATAACTTATTATGCAAACATCAACATAACCTGTGAGCTACATGATTTTCCGATAGTTTCTGCTTATATTACAATTATATCGATGTCGATATTATTGATATATATTCTGAATAAATTCTCTGGACGCTGCAGTGCCTTGAGGAAACGCGCAGCTAAACAAATAACGTTGTGCGCACATTATATTTTCCACAAATGCGACTGCTGCGAAAGATAATGCGTTCATGAAATGACTGCAAATCATTTCGGGTTTGCATTATTCTGACATAGAAAACGATAGAAATAGAGAGCGAAGTCATTGAAGAGTCGAATTAACTGAATTTAATTTCTAAAACATTTTCTTATATTCCGACTTGCTGTAGTTTAAAATTTACGAAATCGAAATTTTTCCACACCGATCGGAACAAAAACGTCAGCTCATTATTGTAATTTTTCTGCGCGGACTAAGATGTTTTTTGTTTTTTTATTTCACTCGAGCGAGATGTCTCCCGAAATGGCGATTTTTAAATCTCCAGCTCTCTCTTCTCTCTCTCTCTTTTCTCTCTTTCGCCCTCACAGCGGCTCAGTCGGTATGACATTTGGTTTCAAAGATGTATAATGAACAATGATTCGGGCCACTATCGAGATTTTTATTAACCGATGTTTGTTTATGATCACTGGACCACTCGCATTGACTTCAATGTATACAAATTTTCTCGTTGATTTTACCGTCATCTTAATTCAAATTCTTAAAAACATTTTATGAAATAATTGTTAGGTAGAATGACATGAGTGTTGATGTAGTTGCGGGCTGTTTGTAAATTTGAAATCTCCGGGTACAGGAGGACGTCAAGTAGTTCGTCGAAATTTTTAGAAAATATTCGTTTTAATTGTGAATCTGTCGATGCTCACGTAATTGGGGAATTGTATGTTATGAAGAAATATTTCGAAAACGCAACTTTGAACGATTTTCACATTTTGAATTCAACTGTACAACTAGAATAAGTCCTTTAAAATCATCATTTTATTCGATCCCCACTATTCGTACTGTGTATTTTCTCCCACTCTCACACTTGCGATGTAGCTCGTGAATCGGGCGCATGGTGGCGCGTGAATCGGAAATGCGAGAACGACGCATGCGCGTGATCCATTGTGGCTTCGAGAAGAGGGGGTAGGCGCGCGGGCTTCGAGCCAGCAATGCATAGGGTGCTGCCGTCTGAGATGAAAATGATGAAGATCGTTCCAACGTAAAATCCGTTTGCGATTGTGGGATTGGTGGAGAAGCGTCACGTGAACGTATTCGCGGGACGCGCCTCTAGCGCCAACGAGCATTTGGCGGGATCGCGTCAGCTCAACAGACTCGGCGTCTCGTGTCCCCCTGTGGTGAATCGTTCTCTCTCTATCTGCTATCTCGGCGCGTCGAGTGTTCGCTTGGCGCTTACTGCGGGTTGACCGTGTGTGTTGAACCGTTCCTCCGTGTGCCTTTTGGTTAGAGAGCCGCTACGACATAAACCTCGACGAATAAAAAGAAAAAAGGCAGAAACGAAAAGAAACAAAAAATTCCCTCGATCCGCGTCTTTGGTGCTCTTTTATACGTTTTCCTGCGTACATCTTTTCTCGCTATTTAGACTGAAACACGAATTGTTGGCACAATGGTGAGTATTCGCGTGTTTTTTCTTCAACGCGGATATAATAATTGTCAATATTAGTGCTTCCTAAATAAACGTCGTGTTTTTTCGTCTGTACTACTGTGTACCGGTGAAGTTTTTTGTGCGGTTTACTCATCATTGATCAATTAATGGTGATCTCTCGGTTCATTATTTTTTTATTTATTTTTTCTCTCGTATGTGGTTTTGCAGGCTGGCGGCAAAGCGGGTAAAGATTCCGGTAAGGCTAAGGCGAAGGCGGTTTCGCGTTCGGCGAGGGCAGGATTGCAGGTGAGTGTTGTTTTTCTTATGTCTGCTTGTTTTATCATACTCCTCGATACTCCGCTATATTACTTTTCTTCTTGGAACATATCTATTCGTACTCGGAATAATTTTAACCAAAGATTCAGGATTACCGCGAAAAGTGCGTGTTTAAGAGAGTGTTTCGTAAGAAATTGATGGAAAAATTTTGATTCCAAGTTTGCATTGAAGGAGCCACCGTTGGCGCGAAAAACTTTCGATGTTTTCATTCGTCACCCGATACGTATGCAGTACACACACATATATAAACACAAATGTATATATATAACTGTGTTTCCTTAATTCAAACGTTCGTTACACCGCGAAACGAAATTCCGACACTTTTGCAAATTGATCTATAACTATTGTTGCCAGATAAAAGGTAATTCAAAGTTATACGTTAGACGAATTTCCTCGTTTGATTTTGAATTTTTGAATTATTCGTGTCTCGTTTGACAAGATGAGAGGCTTCAAATTGTTTTCAAACAACCGATCGGTGGGAAACTGCCCGATTTCTCCCCTCCCCTTCGGTAACACGCGAATGAATCGTAATCTTGCCAATGTACGACTATATTGCAAGTATAAATAATTTGAGCCGCGAAATGTTTGACGATTGACTCTGAACACTCTGTACGCACATGTGAAATGGCTGGACTTTGAAAATTCACATTATTTCAATAAATAATCAATTCTTTAATAATGGCAGTGTCATTTTTCGAATTCAAACGAAATACGTTGTCAAAACGTTTGTCACGTTCGTACTGTTCCCGGTTATTTAAAAACATCGCATTTGTTTTCGGTCGATCTTTTTTTTTGTTTTATTTTTTTATTTTTTAATACAACAAATCATGGTTATTGTACCGGCAAGAGAAATGACGTAATGCCTACTCATTTTTGCCCAATCGTTAAGCCGGATGCAAACGTGTCGGTTGAAATGTATTTCGTGTTCACTTGAATCCTAAATTCACCAAATTCAAAATTTTCGCTAAATAGTCCGTTTTTTTATCGTTTCAAATCGATCTGCCTGCGCATTCCGACCGGTGAATCGTAATTACGCAACGACCATCTGTCATATGTCAATATACTTTCGTGTTATTATAACATACGGCGTGTACAACAAAGACATATCAAGGCAGTGAACAATCTCTTGACCTCTCTTAGTCGTGAGTTACGCCAGTTCAGAGACAATTACCATTTTTTTTCTTCTTTATTCTCTGCAACGTGAAAGGTTTAAAAAAAAAAAAAAAATTGGGAACAGAAAACACATCTCGATGTCTTAAGTAGTGACTGATACAATTGCATTTCCGGTTCAACAAAAAAGGCGCAATAATTTGCGTGAGCCGTAGAAATCGACCGTTCGAGTGTGAAAGAACTGTTTATTGTCGGAGTTTTATTTCGTCTTCATTTAACTTTGTTATCTGAAGTGGAGTTGGCAGGGTATGACAAAACTTGATTCTTTTCGTATATCCGAGTGATGGTGTGCGTGAAAACGGTTGAAAAGCTCGCGAAACGAAGGAGTATATTTTAATGCCCCGTTCGATATCCGCGACGCGTAGAAATGCGGCGAAACGACTCGTCGTCTCGTACGTATGTTTATATTGCCTGGGATTTGACCGGGAGTGAAAAAAAGAGAAACGAAATAATGGTCAACATTGTCAACCGTTAGAGTCACTGATAACGGCCAATGCTTTTTTTCGCATTTTTTTTCCTCTAACCCTCGGGACAGCGAGTGAGAAGAGCCATTTGAATCTTCAAGAGACTAGGCTAAAACGTCTTTTGTCATCATTCCGTGTTGGCCCGAACGTTCGATATTTCTCTCGGTTCCATGCACACACGAAAGCAGCCCAACGACGACGATGACGCTTTCGCAGCCACATGTTTTTCGAAATGTTCTTACTTCTCCTAGACGCGATAGCGAAAATATTCGAAGAACTGAAAACATTTGCCCCTTTCATAAAAAAAAAAAAAAAAAAGACAGGAGAGAGAAAAGCCCCCGTAGAACGAACGAATGATTGGTACCTTCAATTTCATCAATTTATTTTGTGCGTTTCTTTTTTCTCTAGTTTCCCGTCGGCAGAATCCACAGGCATCTGAAAAACAGAACAACGAGTCATGGTCGCGTCGGTGCCACAGCGGCGGTCTACAGCGCTGCTATCTTGGAGTATCTCACTGCTGAGGTGAGCGTCTACGTTGTTGTTATTATTATTATTATTATCATTATTATTGTTATGATTATCATTAGTTTTGAATATTTGTTCATTCTTTTTTTTTCTTCTGTTGTTTATGAAAGCTTTTTTCTCTTTCTGTCGCTCTCTTTCTGTTCTCTCGATCCACGAACACAAAACGTGTCGAGCCCGACGAGCAAGAAAACTCACTTCCCTGTCGGTACAGTCAAACACTTTGCGCCATCTGTGACGCTTACACCCAAACCCTCATGCTTTCCCGCCCTTTTTCGATTCGACGTAGAGAAACATTCTAAACTTTTTTATTTTTCATTCCTTAATTTTTTGTTTTGTTTGTTTTTATTGCTGTGATCTTTGCATCGATCAACTACAAGGCAATTCGTCTCCGTTGCTCTATAATTCCGTTATATCGACATTGTTTGGAGTTTTTTTTTCTAACAATCGCACAAAGAGTTTTTTTTGTAGTACAACACGACCAATATTTGAATTTTTTGTTTATTGTGTGCACAGTGTCTTTCATGTCTCATTTGTTGAGAAAAAAAAGTATTTTGTTAATTGCAGTTTTTATGAAAATCAATTTTGCCGAATTTCGTCGTTCTTCAATGACGTTTTTTTGTGTAATTCCTTTGTAAACTTCATTGACAACGGTTGTTTCGCTATTTTAGGTCTTGGAGTTGGCGGGGAACGCGTCGAAAGATTTGAAGGTCAAACGTATCACACCGAGACATTTGCAGCTCGCGATTCGTGGTGACGAGGAACTCGATAGTCTTATCAAGGCAACAATCGCAGGAGGAGGTAAGAATCAATTGTTTATTATTGTCATAATTGTTGCACAAATTTCATGGCGAAAAAAAGAACAAATAATATTGCACATTTGACTGCACAAGCCAGCAATGAAGGAAAAAAAGAAATTCTTATATTTACTATAAAATGATTTGTTCAGTGTACCAAATTTGCCGGGAATAGTTATTCGATGTTCAACCAAAAAGTCATGAAAATAAATGCATAGGAAAATGTGTTGACTAGTGAAATTTTGATGTACAATAAATAATTATTCGATTATAAACTCAATCAGAACGTCGAAAAACTTGACAAAAGTTGTAGCCGAAAATTCTTGTTTTTATTCGTGTTGATTGCGCGAATCCTTGATTTATATTCGTTTTTTGTTTTAATTTCTAGGTGTAATACCACATATCCACAAGTCCCTTATCGGCAAGAAAGGTTCTCAAAAGCCGGCATAATTCACGCTAAATGAAAATCACACAAACAAATAGAAATCACTACGTGCGAGAGAGAGAAAGAAAGAGAAAGAGAGAGACAAAAGGACGATGAGCGAGGAATTTCAAAGGACAAGTAGGGCAGACGGTAAAAAGGAAGAAAAAAAAAGTAAAGACGGGAAGCATCAAAGAGTGATTGTTGACAAAGTGTACCTACGTTATTAAATCGAAGAAAAAAAAGGGACAGGCGTGATATATATATAGATATATAAATAAAACAAATATTGATATAATTTAATATAGGTAATTGAGAAGAGTTGAAGAGAAAAAAAAACAGAAGAAAAAAACGAAAGTACGAGGACTCGATTAGCGTACGGTTATGTGAAAGGGTGGAAAAAAATAAAATAAAAGATAACAATCCAATGGATTAAGTTCAACAGCAATCGCCCACGTGTTAACGGAGTTTCTCACCTATAAAACCGTCGGATCTCACGTATCAGCCTTGAATTATATAAAAAAAGTTTACAATAACAGGCAACATTAAAAAACGAGATAGATGAAAAGAAAATTCGAGGAACTACAGTTGCGAGATGTTGACGCCGTGTAGTTTATTCAAAAGACTGGTAGAGTTTCTCTGCGATATTGTCGTTTTCATAATAACTATTTAAAGTACGAGATAGTATTTTTTCATTGAAATTTCGTTGTGCCCGCGTGTCGTTGATGTTTTAAAGTCTCGATGAAAATTAATAAAATCACAAATTCTCTCGCTTTTTCACTTTTATTTTACATTTTTAATCATTTTCCTACATGCCTCAATCCAATTATCATTTGGAGAGACAAAGAATTGCAAACAATAATAAAATGCTAAAGAAAAATGTCTCTTTCGTTTTCGTCACTCTATTTTTTTCCTAATTTTCATTTCTTTTTTTTGCTCCTCGGTTGGAACGCACTTCATTTTATTCCAAAACGTAACTCTTTTTCTTCTCTCTTCGCAGTTCAAGCGGATAAGCTAAGTTTTAAGTTTCATCGACAACTTGAGCGAAAAATTCGTTCAGATAATAAAAATGAAAAAACCGAGGGTGTCCTAAGAGAATGTCGCACTCATCACAAAATTTAACGCACCCTCGTTTTTTTTCATTGTTGTCGATGGAATACGCTACTTTTTTATTTCACCAAAACAATAATATGCATCGATAAAACTGGAAAAAAAAAAAAAAATTAAATTAAATTAAAAAAAGAAACGTGCCATTAGGGTGCGGAGCACAAACGCTGTTGAATTCGCAAACAATTTTTTTTATATAACTCTTCGTGTTGAAAAAAGTTTTACTGTTTTGCGTTCCCAGCCGAATACTTGACACAATCTGAATTTCGCTATTTTGCAATGTAACGAAAATCTGAGGAAAAACATTCACGCCATCTTCGGGATGGTGGGGCGATAGATTTTTAATAATGATAATAACGTTGAAACGTGCAATGAATTCTTTGTTCTCTCAATATTCATGATTTTTGTCGAATTTCTGAATATTTTGAAAAGGAAACAAAAAATCACGGCTTTTTACACGTCGGAAGGAAATTTCGTAAGAAAAATTCTCATTGGGAATAGTTTTTTCAGCTGGGAACACGTGCGTGAAACAAATTGAAAAAAATAGTAAAAATCTATTTTCGTTATAAAACGTCTTGGCTCGTTTTTTTTTTATGTCAAAAATGTGGTATTCTAAGTCTCCGAACTTAAGTTTTCGTCTCCAGTGTTCTTGACTGTTGAATGAGCACAAGCTTATTTCTCAACGAAGCAACGATCGGTCACGCTCATAACTGTTCGTTCTCCGCGGGTTTGTCCCATCGAACTTGTACAGAACATCCCGGCGTATTTTTCTCTCTTTTTTGCAAGATAACTTGTCGGTACCATAAATAGTAAGAATTTTTGGAAAACATTGAAAGCTTTTGGTCCTGTAAACAAGAAATTAGATACCGTAGAGCAGTGGATGAACACTGTATAAAATTTACTCTTGTTAATTATTTCCGAAATTCTATACATATCGATTACCGACAAGAGGAAGAAAATCTAATGCACGAATGATTCTTTGACGTTTCTTTGATAAAGAAAAACTTTGAATTACGAATAAGGCGAGCTTTTCGTGAGCAGTGAGAAGCAGCAGTAAGTTTTGTGTACATATCAATGTAAAATAGATATAGATATACAAAAATTACTGGGTGCTTGCTGTTCCCATGAAATGTTACGCTACGGCAGTGGACAGTTTTTAAATTTTATGCCGAGGTCGTGTAAACGTCAAAATTCGTTTCGCAAAATAATTTGAATGCAAACAAAAAATATCCGGTTTGCCATTTTGTTCTTTTCTCCTTTTTTTATCGCTCGATTTTTTTTTTCATCCCACTTTTATTATCGTCTACTGTTGCATTAATAATTTAGATTTATGTTCTCACTGTATTCCGTGGTGTTTTTACACCTCGCTTTAAAACGACATGCCGTGTATGTAAAACCTTCATTTTTACAATAAACAAGAAATTTTAATATTCAGACTTTTTTCCCGCAAAGCGAGTGGCGCCATCTTCCCGAAGCGTCTGGCATAATGTCAACGTTATTTTGAAATGTTGCTCGCGCTTGAAAAGATTTATTAGAATTAATTGATTTGCAACATTACCGATTTTGAAACGAGACTAAGTTATTGTTTTTTTGTATGTGATTTGGGTTCATCTCACTATTTTATACAGGAACGAGTCAATATTTGTTCGTTTTGAATTCTTAATGCTTCTTAAATGTAGCGCGCTAAGCCAAAGAAAAACAGCTTCTCCATTATAAATTCACGAGATGTTATCAACCAGAAAATCAAGACAACGAAGAGGTTAAATATATATGTCAACGTTCGCAGTCGTCCTCTACGCTGTAACTCGCATTCGCATGAATTACCGACCGCAGATACAGAAAACTCGTTTCCTCATAATTTAATCAATGATCAATTAATAAAATATGAAACTAATTGAAGATAACGATCTTTCGGTTAATAAGAACATTTCTACAAACTTTGTAACAGTAATCGTTCCAAAGAAAAAGCTTTTGAATACTAGAGTGTTACCATCATATAATTATTCTATTTACAATTAGTGGTTTGTTTAAACTCCTAATATAAATCTTTCTAAATGGAATTGATCGATTCACAAAAAAAAAATAGTTTCCAAAGAGATTTCAAAAGAATAGCAAACCTGCGACAGGCAGAAAAAAAACGTAGTTTCTGGTAAGTTGAATAAATAAAAAGGACAAACAAAAACACTTCAAGAACGGAGGAAGCAGAGCATTATTGGTGTCTAGCAGATAATTCGGGCACTGTAATTTAGGAACATATAAATTCTTGATGACTTTTCTATTTCTAATGTGCTGAACGTCGAATATAGAAATGATCATGGGAAAAAACTAAAATTATCTTCAACTACTAATTATATCAACAGTTTTTAATTTTATACGAACGAATAAAAGCGAATGGAATATGCAAACGATATCGGTTTTTAATCATATTCAATGCATTGTTATATTGATAATTATCTGTTAAACCGTTTGAGATATCTCCATATTCTGAATCAAAATAGAAAATTTTCAAATTCAAGTATCATTGTTGAGAGTGCTCACTATCCACGCCACCAGATCCGCACGCGAACGCATGCAATTCCAAAATTCACATTCCCTTTTCCAAGTGAAAATATCTCGATGAATTATTTCGGCATTATTAGCGCATTAAATCTTATACATCCTTTAAGCTCTCAGAATTTTTGTTCGAGATTTATGTAAAAATTTGTAACGAGCCAAAACCAACTGATAAATTTGCCATGCAAATAATGCACGGTTTTACCGGGAGCTCGAGGTAGATTGGGCGACTGCGCGTGCGAGCCGCGGCAGGACGGGGAAAGCGCCCTCTCCCCTCCCCCTCCCCGCCATTCCGAGCCTGGCGTGCTAGAGCTAGAGCCTGTCGAGTTTTGTTGCAGTCTCCTTTCACAAGTTGTTCGGTACGGTTGTGTTGCGCGCGCGCGTTGTTGGCGAGCTGGCGCGAGAAGGGAGGACGCAACTGATATTTCGCGCATTTTTTCTTGTCAAGATTGAATAAAGGGGGATAAACAATATTTTTGAGAAGGTGTATTAATAAACTGCAGTGAAAAATCCGTAAAAGTACGAATATTAATTGGTGTGTTGAACAGGAAACGGCAGTACGGGAGATAAGCGCAACGCTGTGAACGGAGACACATCTCGAGATCAACAAATATATATAATTATACTGCATACAAACTTCATCAAGTTTTTTTCTCCCGTCCTCGGCATAATATTGAAAGAAAAAGAAAACCAACTTACTCCGCTTATACTCGTGTATTAAAATTCCCCAAAAAAGGACAAAACGTTCTTCGAATTCCCATGTGTCACAGTGTTGCCGGTGTTTTCTGTCTCTATTTAAAGTCGTAAACATACATTTAAAAATCTTCCAAAATCGGTGCAAAACCCGCGTGTGCAGTGTCCACAAGCTTTACTCGTGTTTACGCTGTCAAACAAACAAGTGCGCAAGAGTGTCGGACTCGTTACCTAACGTCACGTGTTTTTTTTTCTCTAACTTATTTGTGGTGCAGGGCTTTTCGTTCCCCGAGTTGTATTTACGTTACATAGTGAAGTAAGGAAAGCCTGTTGGGGCGTTGGTTCATCTCGGGTCAACGTGGGTAAAGGCGGCTTTGCTCGTGGTTCGCGGTATCCCGGACAGAAAACGAAGCGAGGCGTCCAAGCGGTTGCCATGACGAGATTCTCGGTCTGAGAAAAATTTCTTCGCACGGGAGAGAACAGTCCAAGGACCTTCTCCGGGGTGCAATCCGATTCCCACCGCCGGCACCAAGATGCCAGACCGCCGAGCCAATCAGCGACCTCATTGGTGAGTACTCTTTCTTCTCAATTTCATTTTCCAAAAAAAATCTTGTTTACATTGATTATTTTGTAAATATTATTTTCGCCTCCTTGATACATAAATAAGTAAATTACGATATCTAGAGACGTGGCAGCGTCTTGACGCCTTTGAATATAATCATTCTTGCAAGTTTACTTGATAATAATTATTTATATCTTTAAAAGTCATTATTATCTCGATTTGTTTGAATTCGGAAAAAAACACGAAAACATGTGAAACTAAAAGATGAAAATACAGCTTTCGACTGCGATCACGTTTTTAGGGACCTAAAAATTAAATTTCTCAAAAGAAATTTGATAATTTAGAAAATTATATGTAAATGAAAGAGAAAGATTCTCCTCCGTCGTGTTCTAACGATGTTCAAACTTCAAAAATAGCCTCTCACTATCTCGAATCGGAATAAATACCAATTTTTATTCATGAAAATCGAGAAAACACTCATTTTTCAAGCATCATTTATATATAAAAAAATTGTATGATGCCTTGTAGAGAGAAAGAAAAAGTCGCGTGAGACTTTCGCGAGGGATTTCCCGTTAACTTCTTTTCCGACGCCCGCAGATGACTGGATCGACGAGGTCTCGTGTGACTGTTCTTTAGTCTTTGCTTCGCTTTTTATGCTCCGAAAACTCGTATCGAAGTATTGTTGATGTTAATATTTTATGTTCACGTGAATATCTCGCAGATTATTAGTTTTTTCACAATCGCATCAACTTTTCCGCTTTTTTTAGTGGACTGATTGAGGAAAAAATATGTATCCATAAGTTGTAGTATTTAAAAAAAAATATTATCGTAAAATTCCAGTTAGGAGCATTTAACAAAAAATGTTATATTTGACAGCGTGATTACTGAGAATCACGTTGAAGTTTTCATCGTTGGAATGCAACGAATTTTATTTAATTTTCATAGCACAGTAAAATATTTACACGCAGTGTTTGTCTACGATAATTCGTCAATATTTTATGCGATTTTAAAAGTTTCAACTACTAGAAAAATTTAGACGATTTCATAAACGAATAAATAAAATGTCTCGTTGCAATCTAACGATCGAAACTTGAATACCATTGACTGGGAAACCTTTCGACACGGTAACGATTTATTCGGAAAAAATGTGAAACAACATTACGAATTATTACACATTATTTTCACAGTTAAATCATTGTGTACGTTTCTATGGAAATTAAACGGTAACAAACTTGTTATAATTATAATTTACTGAGTGTAAAATTCTCATAGAGCAATAGAACAACTTGTGCCACTTTTCTTCTGTTTTCCGCGTAATGTTTCTCATTATTCGAGGCGTGATGACTGCAAATAATATTTCATTTCAAGAAGAATATGTTCACGAATTATTGTATTGGAATAATAACGTGAATTTTATTTTGTGTTGATGCGCTCAGTCTAAGACTGTAAACGTATGTGTTTATGCACGCACCATCGGTATTCTACGAGCAAGGTCGACCTCTAGCCGGAGAGGCCAACAATTCTACTAAGTCCTCGAGAGCGGTGAAAGTCTCACTCTATAATCTCGATTGGAATGAAAATACAGTTTGGTCTGTCGGCCGTATGCAATATTAGCAATCATTTATTTGAGTATCATGGTTTTGAAGTTTGCATCGCTGGAACGTAACGAACAATAATTTCTTTATTCATAATTTTTTTTTTCATTTTCCAATTCGTTATAATATTTTTCGCAAATTTAGTATTTAAATACTGATAAAAAGTTGTCGACTTATCGCAGTATTGCTTTTTCATTTCCGGTTCTACAAAAATTACTTATTTCGTTGCATTCCAGTGATTCAAACTGCAATATCATGGAACGGATTTTCAAAATCATCATGCACGGTTTTACTTCGCAGATTAAATCATTAAATCCTGAAAAAAAGTTGTCTCTACATCATAGAAATAATCAATCAAAAATTAAGGCATTTGAATAGGAAAACACGTAGAAATTGTAGTAACTAGTTGGAAAATCAATTTTATTCCGTTGGGGAGCTTTCTTTACTTTTATTCATAGCTCCACGAAATCCAGAACTCGTGAGATGAACCCAAAATGTAACATTATATTTTATCAGGGTCTCAGGATGATGCTGATCGTTCAAGTCTGTTAAAAACCCTGCTTAATTATATTATTATTATTATTATTATTATTATTATTATTATTATTATTATTATTATTATTATTATTATTATTATTATT
>JACEOJ010000111.1:2154189-2373151 GCA_013761285.1 Campoletis sonorensis
TTATTATTATTATTATTATTATTATTATTATTATTATTATTATTATTGTCTTGTTTTATCCTCGGATTGAATTCGGATATTCGATAAAAGTGCTGGACATGCTTAGATATTTCGAATAATCATTTGAAAGTTAGATTCGGTGTTAATGATGGACGAAATATAGAAAGTTAATCATTTAGTTTTATGAAAAATAAATTCAGTTAATTAATAATATGGATTTTCATAGAAAGGCCGAGCACAAGTCGGAAATTTGAATAGAAAGACATTAAGACTTTCAAATTGAATCTTTTCGTAAAATCGTTCAAATTTAGACATCGTTCTTTAAAATAACCTTTTGATAGACTTTTATAATGAATGAAAATAAATCAAGGATCAAAAAATAATTTGAGCTGTCGTGAACGAAATATTTTTTTCTTCTCGCGAGGAGTACATAATCTTGAGATAAAAATCTCAAGCAGGCAACTCTGTAGCTCGTATATTTATATAGTCGCGATGTATAACGTTATAATTGTGCAAAAATAGGGCCACGGAAGCATTCTACTCTATTACGTTTCTCGATTGTGCAATAACAGTCGAGCTTCTTTCTCTCTTTCTCTCCGTCCGTCTCCTACGATAGTTAGGACACCGCGAAACTCGACTAGGTTTGCTCGTTTGTGTATAGAGTATATATTTCGTAGTCTCTCGAGTCTACCTACCAGCCCGCAGAGAGGCACCGTTGAGAATTCTCCGTTGAGCACCGTGGTAAAACCGCTCTCGGATTCACTCGTTCGTAACGCACGTAATAATACTTCACGTCAAAAAAGAAACGAAAAATAGTATATGAGAAACAATATAGCACGAGAGATCTAATCTCCATTGGCGATCTTCTCTTTCTCCATTGTTTTCGGCACTCTTGAATTTCTTTCGAATTATTTAAGACAACGGGCGTTCTTACAACATGCATGTGATTTTGGGAACACGATCTTCTGAAACAATGTGTCATACTGATCGTCACGATATGACTACGAGAAAAATAGTCACTAACTTCATGAACGCGGCATAATCAGATTGTAAAACATTTAATTCAAACAATCAATTTTTTTGCCAACGAAAAATATTCATTTACGAATAACTTTAGAATTTCTTTGAATTGGCCCAACTGTTATCGTTAATTTTGTTTCAAGTTCGCGAAAACTATCGTTTTATTATCGAAGCCAAATTTCACATAAAAATGTTGGACTTCTGAAGAAAAACAAGAATTTTGTTGTATTCGAAAGATTCAAACTTCATCATTATTATTTGCTATATATGAACTGGGTTTTTTTTTTTCAACTTGTACATTTGTTTTTTACTTTTATGTAAAATGTAACATTTTATGAAGAATCAAAGATGTATTTCGAGTCTTGAGACAATTTATCGATCTCGCGATCGGTGAAAATAATTTTCTCTTACACAGTTGAGTTGTCGAGAAAAATGAAAGTTATATGTTGTTCTCATTTCGTCAGGGAATAAGGTTTTCCTCGAAATGTCACATGTCTCTGAGAAAACGTACGTCTGCTTTCCCGTGTCTTTCTCACACTCGGGCGTTACGTGCCCAACTGATAGATCGCGTTAAGGTTAAATGTGGCACTTGATTCCTAGGATGCATAAGGTTCCTTTTTTCTGGAATTAAAAAAACCGGCTCTACCTCTTATCTTGATTGTTACGCTGAGTAAGACTAGTTTTTCTTAGAAATTCGGACAGGTTCGTATTTCTGTTTGAAATATTCGTTGGACGATTAAACTGAAATTTTCAGTTATACAAAATTTCTAATATTCTATATGTTAAAAAATAAATGCGAGACGAATAATCAATAACTTTCAATGAATTTTCTAACGACATTTATTAAAATATCATTGCAAGCAATAAATCGTCATGGTTGTCAGAATTTAACGTCAAGCAGCATTTAACAAACACAATTTCTCCGATAAAACGATCTTACATAATGACTTGAGTGATATTTACCGTTGAATTAATTGCAACAACTTGTTGATGCAGGCGAGAAAATTTGCCTTCTTTGAAAAAATCATTTCCAGTTTCTCGTTTGATTCTTTATCAATTTCGAGCTGATGCCCTGAATTATTCCGGTTATTACAAATATGTATGCGCATATAGATTTGTTTTAGTTTTTTTTTTTAATATACTTTACTCATTTTCTCGATAATCACAACTTTTTCGAATGGCTCGAATCTTAACGGTTTGTGAGGACTCGAAGCATCATATATTTCAGGATGATCTAGAGAAAATCTAAATGTTACGTTGAAGTTTGTATCCTTCAAATGCAACGACATTTTTCTTTTTTTTTTTATAGCGAAGTCTTATTTATTTATTATTTTTTTACGATAATTGAGCAATTTTTTTTCGCTATTCGAAAACTGAATCGATTACAAAAATTAAATTAATTATGTCTGGAAAAAATATTTTTCTTTATATTTTGAATGATTTTCATTGTTTACATACATTTTTTATACCGATTTTTGGTACCGAATTCAATATTAACGCGAATGTTTTTGTTTTGTTTTCTATTTCGGAATATCTATGACAACAACTTTTGTGTCTGTTGTCTTTTTTCTGCGGAATTTTCGCAAGTATGAAAAGAAATTCTAAAGAGGTTGACCAAATTTCGTTGTACTCTAACGGAACAAACTCTATTACGAATAAAAAGATTGAATTTAATGCAGAAATGTTTCCATCGACGCTTCCTCTTCCTCTTTGTGTCCCCACTTCGTCCCTCACTCTCCTTCACTGTCCCTGTTTGTCTTGCTCTTTCTCTCTCGCTCTTTCTTTCGTTATTCCTTTCTCGTTACTCGCGCACCAATCCATTTACCTCGACTTACGCTACTGCCGGCTCACTACGATCCGTTAGCGTTGAGCTCACGCAGAGCTTAGCGCGAAGTGCGGGTCATCGACCAACCTCTCTTTCCCTCGTTTTTTCCTCTCCGCTGATTTTCTTGTTACATGGATAATATAATAAGTATGAAAAACGAAATTTTTTCAATATTTTATGCCTAAACCAACCCAGCAAATAAATAAGTTATCAACTTTTTTATTTATATACTTTTCTACCGATTTCGAATTATTCTGTGAAGTATGGAATTGAAATTTGCATCGTTGGAACCCAATGATTATCATTATTCTGCTTCATTGTTAATTTTTGTAATTGACTTAATTTTTCTCGTACATTTAGTTTTTAAGTCGTTGAGAAATGTTGTTCAAATATCGTATATAGACAAACGCTGAATGTCAATTTTCCGGGCAATTTTCGGTTCTGTTATGAACTGTAAAGGATTTTCGTTGCATTTCGACGATATTATTATTATTATTATTATTATTTTCATTATTTTAGGAATAAAATATAATAAATAATTGGTAGAATTTATGACAACTTGAAAAAATCATGTATTATGTTACGCCTCCTGTGACATCGATGATGACGAAAGGAATTTGAGTTTTATATTCGAAGAATTTTACCAAGATTCTCTCCCATGTGCCTCGAGCCTCGGGAGTTAACGGTTAATTCCACCGACTAGCGCATGTGTATATGTATATTTTTATGTGCTTGTGTCCGTGTTTGTGTGTTTATGTATATGTCGTCGTAATAATCGTCGTTTCTTAGTCGCTGCGAAGAATCTACCACGATGACGTTAAGCACGACATAGACGAGAGTGTGTAACGAGGTATGAAGTCTCTAAGTATAAAACGTGTACCAGTCCAGTAAGTTCAGAGACAAGTACACTAAAGTTACACATATTTGCAGGTGTACATTAAAATATTATTCTAGTATCTTCTTTACAGGCTATTATACGGAATAAATGGTTGGGAATTAGTATTTTCATTAAAAAAAAATTCACTGAAATAGTTTATAAACGTATCGGAATGAACGTTATAATTTCTATGCATACGACGTACGGGCAACGTTTCTGGTGGACAAATTTGAATCTCTTTATCAACGAGTTCAAAAATATTCTTAAGCAATTACTTTGAACGGGGAAGTCATGGGAAGTTTCTGTACGGATAAAAATGCTAGATTCAAGGTCATATAACTGCTTCAACCTACGGTCGGAATAAGTATTTAATTTACAACATAGTTGTACGTAATGATTAGTACAATAATCCAGTTTAGGACGAAAAAAAGTTTAGTACAAAATTATCGTAGAAAAATATTGATAAGGATTCATTTCACGGAACCGTTAATTGATAAATGCAAAATTTTACGATGTCGGAATCTTATCGATTTTTCTAGGAAACTAAAACGGATTTTTCAAACGGTTTTAATGCACAATGGCTTTTTTTCGTAGGAGATTATGGACAAATTCACTGCGTTAGTTATTCACTCGTTGATTAACTCGTTAATATTCAAGTCACAGCGATTCATTTATGTTTTTTTTTTTTTTTTTTTTTTTTTTCCGTCGAATAAACAATCGGTTGTAACATTAAAACGGTGAAGTCCGAAAAAAAAGATTTCGTGATATTGTAAAGAATCTCTTGAGGAAGAGGACGAGCGATGGTAAATTGAGGATTTCTCATACCAGATCATTCTTATTAAAGCCGTAGATGCGTCCGACGTCAATAACTATTTTTTTCCTGCCGGTATCATCTCACTGTAGCGAAAAATGTTGCAAAAATAAGAAACCTGAAACATTTAAACAATTCTCCGCGGATTATAGAGAATTCATTCGAAAATACAAACAAATAAAATCTAACTGGATATCCGCTTTCGATCAATGAGAAAAAAAATCATGTAAATCGGCATTTTTTACGACTGTTACACTAAAAAGCTTCATTGAATATGCCACAGCCAATTTCTTATTCAATACAAAATTTCAAACTCTTCATGATTATTTGAACCAAAGAGTTATGTATAATTCAGCTTAATTATGACATTATGCAGGCACATTGAAAAGAGAATTTGAAAATTCTGTCCATATTAACATTTTAAGCCAATGCTCATTTCTCTCTCTCTCTCTCTCTCTTTCTCTCTCTCTCTCCCTCTCTCTCTCTTTCTCGTGTAATACATATGTTCATCTACCTCGTAATACACGATGCATGCGACAAGCATTGAGAGAGAAGGACGAACAGAGAGAAATGTGCATGGTAAGAGCTCCAGCCCACAAGCATATACATAGGCTTACATAGAAACTCGCAATGCTGCGAGGATTGAGGGAAAGAGTAGAGTATCCACCAGACATTTAGCCCCCGGACGTATGCGTAAGTTATGTATAAAAGGTCGACGTATTTCTCATACATGATATGTGTACAGATGTTTACATATTTACATGTACTTGCACCGTGTGGCTTGCATTTAGGCAGGGGATGCGTCACTCAAATCCCGGCAAGGGAAGGAAAAAAAAAAAAAAATTGTTATATTTTCACATTCGCATGCAGTAAAAAAATATATTCAACAAAATTAAATTCCTCAATGGCGTTTATTTTATTCTAATTTCTCATAAGTTGAAAAATTCCCGCCAATTATCCTCGCTCATTAGTGTGGCATAAAACTGAAAATATATAATTACGTTCAATATATACTATTCGCGTATACATTTCTGTGACTATTTACTCGCTAGAAATGGAGTGGAAGTGTAACGAATGAATAGCATTGACACTTTTTTATTTCTAATCTGTTTGTGGAATCATCAAAAACCATGTTTTTGATTTTGGTTTGTTCTACACAAATATCGGCAGCAATTATACGTGAATATCTTTTCGCAACGTCTCCATGAAAGAAATCACCAAAGAAATGTTTACTCATTGATCTTTAAAACATATTTTACTACATTACACGAAATCTTATTCGGAAAACTACGATATCGAAAATTAATCATTTTTCTCGTATTTTTCAATGAAATATAATGGAATAAAAAATAAATAAATAAAGAATAAAATCACAAAAAAAACCACAAAGTCGAAATTAAAAAAGCTGGATATATCGCCTCATTCCATACCCATGATGGCCATGAATATAAACCCATAAATCATCACACTGGTCTCTATCTAAATTAGTTGAAGAATAATTGGCCCTCATATTTCAAATTTGCCAAAATTCATTATTCTTTTTAGTAAAATTGTAACTCTTAGACGACTTGAGATGAAAATATTCTTTTCGTGAGGTACCTTTTGAAAAAGAATATTCAGGAAAATTAAAAACGGCTGGGCCCATGCACTGAATGACATGCCGTCGCAAGCCTCATACAATTAAACATTCACCGTTACTTACTGTGTCATATCAGTCATGAGGCTTCCTACGCATACAAGGCGTGCACACGCATTCCTTGAGACACAAACCACGTCTTATGTATACTGTGTTGTACATACATTGACTTACATAAATACGTATGTGTATGTACGAAACATACATATATCAACAATCATTGATCTATTGTTGCTTATGAACAAATAATGTGTCGTAATCACACACTTTGATTGTTCATCATGGCATCAATAAAAAGGTATTTGGTCAATGACTAGTATTGGCTGCAAATTGTGAAAAGGAAACAAAAAATCTGTTTGTTTTGTTTTGTTTTTTTTTTTTTTTTCATTCTGTTTAAAACTCCTCAAATTCTTCTTTATTTTCTAGTAGATTCAGTTATCGAATCAAACTAGAACATTGTTCAATTAGTGCAGGCAAACGATGCATGTAAATTTTCTGTTATGAAAAAACATCCGGGGAATTCGTTGCATGTTGACTTTCACGATCACAAAGTTTTTTTGTTTTGTAGATATACACTGCACTAAAACAGAAAACCACGAAATAAATGTTTATTAAAAATGGATGCGTTTGAATTTTGATTATATTCTCATAAAGTATTTCTTTCGCACGGAGTGTTTTCGTGTTTGTACAATTATTGATGATAATGATTTCTTGATTAATGATTTTTCATCTGTGATGACATGTCAGATTTTTTATTATGCGTTTGTATAGGAAACAAAGTTTACAACGGTTTTTTCTTCTTTTTTCATTAGGAAAATATCATCGATATTAAAATTACATAAAAAAAAAAGGGTGAAGACAAATAACGTACATTTGGCATAGAGCATCATCTGTAAGCATTCGCAGATAATACGTTAGTATATCACATGAGACAGTCAACGTAATCGCGCCTAGGGAAAATTGTATTCTCGCTTGGTCGGTGGTCACACGTACACGTATGGATAAATGGATGAATCTCTGTGTATATAAACGCACGTTGAGTCACATAAATGTGTGTACATTTGCAACTGTACGTGTGCTCGTATTACTCTCGGGTTTTGGGTTTGCAGTCACTATACATTTTAGCCACATGGATACTACATTAAACACACAAATCGCAAGGTAGACGAGCGCACTAACGTGTGCTCATGAGATACGGATATGAGCACAGCTTGAACCGCAGATATGTACAACGTTCATATTACATATGGGATTTTCCGTTTTAAAGTACATCCGAAATGATGTGACTGAGTAACGGAACATTAAGGGACCTGCTTAGTGTCGAAAAATGGCTGATTTTTATCCAAATGAATGATGTGAGGGTATAGAGTACTTTATTTAATTTTTTTTTCATTTCGGTACGGTAGACAAACCTGCGCCTTTAAAAAATATCTGAAATAAAAAATAATAAAAAAAACGTATTAATTAGGCATTAGGCTTTTTTTCACCGGTTGTTCGTTCAAAGAAATATGAAATTTTTGAATGAACAAAAAAGCTTCCATTCACCGCAAAGGAATAGCTGAAAAACTGTTTGTTGGAAAAATATAGTTCACTGTCTTGAAATACGACGTTTCGATAAAAACGCTTTTGAGTCGGGGTTTCAAAAATTTTTAACTGAGAAAGTTCCTTTTTCAATTAAATTTTGGGCTGACATTGAATAATAATTAATTTTTTTCATGCTATATTGCCACTTGATTGTTATCAAGTTCTTTAATTGATAACTACGCTGGGTTCTCGTGACTATTTCAAAATAATATATTATTCTAGGACAACAAATCGATAACAATATACTGCAAATATACTGCTGTTAGAATTAACAAAAAAAAAATGGACAACTCTTGTCGTTTTGCCCTAAGGGCAGTGTTAGAAGTTAAAAATAATCAATTTTAAATACGAGTACTATAGAAGAATTGATATAACTTGGAATTCATTGCCTCAAAATCGTTACTATACAGTTACCGTAAATCTCGAATTACATTCGGTGGTTTAACACCGTCTTTTGCTATGGCGGTGGAAACGGGGGATAAAAAAAAGCAGCAGATAAACCTCCAGTCCTATTTATAGTACGTCATGTAATTTTACTATCCTGCAGTGTCAGGACCATCCACATACACACGAAAACACATGCACACACATGCTTATGGGTAGTATATATAATATGTGTAGACACATACGTGTGAACCTTTTCCGTCGTCACGATCGATTAGCCCCACACCAATATGAAGCTATATTTCGCGGTCGATTGACACTGCTTGCCGGAAAACCCCGGACATTCTCTTTCTCTCTCTCTCTCTCTCTCTCTCCCTCTTTCTCTTTTCATCTCCTCGTTCTTTCTCTTTTTATATATATATTTTTTTCCCCGTCGCCATCGCCATCAGACTTTTCCGCTTCATTTTCACTGTGCCTGAAAATTCATTGCAAACTTTTTGCCTCATCCGGTGGGAGGAAAAGGGCTTTCTCTCTGTCGTCATTGCGAGGAACACGAA
Organism: Campoletis sonorensis; assembly: GCA_013761285.1. Taxonomy (NCBI): domain Eukaryota; kingdom Metazoa; phylum Arthropoda; class Insecta; order Hymenoptera; family Ichneumonidae; genus Campoletis; species Campoletis sonorensis. The sequence continues at coordinate 2,162,884 of JACEOJ010000111.1, forward strand.
ACGGGACTTCGGAGCTTTTGCGTTAGCAATCCTTCTTTCGCGCGTTTTATCGTCAATCGTAAGAGGCTGAGGTGAAATAAAAGAAAAAAAAAAACGGGAGGGATGAAAAAAATGGGCGCACTCGACAATCAACCTACTAGATTTCCGGAGCTCTCTTCCACTTTCACCAATCTTATTGAGCGTTGCGCGTTTTACGCTTTGACGGACGATTTCGATCGTCCATATATATGTATATATATTTTTTCGAGTCAATTTAAACCAACGATGTAGGAAAATCAACGAAATTTGCAAACCAGCAGCTAGAACATACGAAGCAAAGTCTGGAAATGCGCGAAAGAACAACCGAAAACATTTCTGCTCAAACTTTTCGGAAATTATTTACTCCTTTAATGTGATTTTCGAAAATAAGTAAATGCGTGATGATAAAGCTTCGATATAAATTATCTGTTGATTCGCCGCGGTTTTTATTTTTTGAGTTCTGAATTACGATTTGTTATGGAATCGAATAAGAATTAATCTCTTTTTCAAGTTTTTGTCGAAAAATATTGTTCGTGAATTGTTTTCTCTTGGAATTTTTATTATTTTACTTCTTGCGACGATAATTTCCCCACTTTATTTGCTCCAGGAGAACAGTAAACCTTCGTTTGTTTCTTCGACGTGAAATTTACGCTGAACTTATAGAATGTGGGAAAAAATGTAAAGAGAAACAAAAAAAATATAAAACAAAAAATAGCCGAATGAAACCTGGGGCTGTTTGAGCTACATTGTTCCTCGCGAACGCCCGCGACCGTCGTCGCCGCGACGAGCTCTTTTATTCTAGCACTCTATACTTTATTATATATGTGTATATAGAAAATTGTATACGGTTTTACGAAGCTCTACACAAGTTGCTTTTCAAGTGCTCGATGAATGAGAGAGCCTCTTCCACCTGCTTCCCAACGAGTTTTCTTCTTCACTTCCGTTTCACGAGGCTGTCTTCCCAAAAAAAAAAAAAAATAATAATAATATAAAAAAGAAGCAAAAAAATGAAGGTGTACAACGCATCATCGGGGGTTTCCCTGAAAGTGAAAAAGTCTAGTTGCTGACATGAGAAAAAAGAAAGAAAAATTAAAACAAAAATGTAGCTAGGGGTTTTTTCGTTGGTAATTTTCCATGAAAAGAGAGTTCTTACGATAGAAATAAATCTCAAACGTACATGCGTCACTTTGTACCGAGCAGGTCTTGTTTTTTAAGAGTCTCGTGGGCTATTAAAAGCAACGAGAGAACAGCGGAAAGTCCATTCCATATGACGATTTTTCTTGTGGCAATAAAAGACACTCCGAACTTGGAATATACTTTTACTACAACGAGTCTGTTCGCTGTAGTTGCGAAAACGAAGAGAAAGATAAAGAAATAAAAACAACCATCTCGAACTTGTTTTATCGTTACTCGGTGCAGATCTCATGACGTGTCATTCGTGCGATTTGTAGAAAGCCGTTCGACAAGACATGGCTTTTGAACCCATTATGCCACAGTCGCTGAGGCTAGGAAGAAAAAAAAATATATATATTTGTGAAAATTCAAATTATTCCACTTCGATATAAAAATTATTTTGAGATATACTGTCGTGATACTTAATTTGAAACGAAGTTTCTGATGAACAAATGAGGCAAAAAGTATTCACCATTAAAATTTGAACGTTTCTTTTTATATTTAAGGCAATATGTCAATCGTTTTTGCATATATAGCTTTTTTCCTGAATCATTGTGTCACAACCGTCGTGTGCTCCGCGTTCTAGGACAACGTGTATATCTATTTATATTTCTATATTAATAGAGCCACCATGTAGGGTGTTAGATCACGCACTCGTACATCACACGAGATCTAATCACTCAATTGTAACTCTGCATTGTGCGATAAAGATAATGTTACGCCTGTCACGTGCTAGAACCCCGGACACTCTTGATTGCACATAATACGATCCTGTAACACCAAATTAATTATTATTTTATACGCTGCTATACAGGTACGTTTATTTTTTTCGATATAGAATATTATTTCTGACAAATGCTTGGAAAATCAACGTTTTACAGCGGTAAAGGAATTAGAAAAATGTATCGTTTAGCAAAAAACTTTTCTGTGCTTCATATAACAATTACGATATCTATTATTACTGAATTTTCATAATATTTTAGTCATTTATAGCCAAGATAATGATTGAACGTGTTGATATTTGTTGAATTGAAATCATTGATTCATATTTTCATTTAAGACATTTCAGTCTTTGCTGTTCGATAAAGGCTGATCGATCGAATGCTTTTTCCCATGTAGATAAATATGTAGATATTTTCTGTAGTATGGACGCTTACGAAAAATCCGGCGAAGACTGAAATAAAAGCTTACAATCGTTTCTCGTGGATATTTGAAAGGTGAAAACGTTCTTTGGTACACTTCGTTGAACTGAATCCCTTTGTGTATCCAAAGAGAAGCGTACACGGAGAGAAAATTGTATCCAAATTTACGATCCTACCCCATATAGTACTTTGGTACTATAATTGTTTTATTTTCAAAAAAAAAAGTATAATTTTCCATTTTTAATTGGGAAAAAATGTTCGTTTGGTTAACTCGAATAAAATATGAATGGAAAATGACTTTTTTTTTCTTCAAATAATCTCTCTTTCTACACATTTACGGTCGCGCGGTGTTTACGAGCCTATTCTATCAATTTAACCCTACTTCACTGTACCTCTCGATCAACAATTGATGCGCGAACCGATGCATCGCTAAGTGACCAACCAACTAAGTAATGACCTTGCCTGACAGTTCTTAACTTTGATGGTGATCGCCAAAGCTATAAATGACGATCGCGCGCGACCATCGCGGTGTCGGTAATGAAAATGAGAATGTTGTTGGTAAAAAACAAAAAAAGTGCAATAGCCGTGGAAATGATCGCTTCGTACATTTGAATGAAAATATTTGAAGTAAATCTTGTTTTTTATTTAGTCTGTAATTTGTATTATTATTCTGATTGTTATTATAATTTAGTAATGCTCTATCTTATGGAGTTCCTGATTTTTCTGAGTTGTTGGTATATCAACTGGAAACTTTTTCTTTTCGCTACGAAGTGCACGTGACATACGAGAAAATGTATGGTGGAATGGAAGGGAAACCGTGTAAAAAGTTTCGACGAAATTTGTATGAGAGATACGTCTAGTTTCCGGCTTGACAAACTCGAATTGATATATTCGTATAAACGCATAAAATTTTCTCGCGTATCTTCTTTTTTCCATGTAGAAGAGACCGGAAGTCTGGAGAAAAAGCAAGAAAGAAAAAAAGAGGGAGAGAGAGAGCGAGAGTTGGACAGAGAAATTTCTATATCGCTTGATATCTTAGTAAGAAAAGATAAAGTTGCAAATCCATGTTTCGTCTATCATTGACGTAAATAATTCATAAGGGAAAAATATCAAATTGAATTTTTCTTGAAGCAGAAGCAGTCTCATTCATATTTCGATTCGTTCGATTTGATTGTAATGCTTTTTTGTTTCTTTTTCGTATTTGGTTATTGAGAGAATAGATTTTCTCCAAGAATTTCTTAAGTTTGAACAATTCCGGTGGGAACAACAAAGTAAATGGAGCACATGAATCGTAGGTCGCATGCGCACGATGCGATGAACACGACCTTTTCAATTTGTATCCCCGATGCAGCAGAAAAAAAAAAGAAAAGAAGACCGCGACGGTATTCTCTTTTGTACACATAGCGTTTTCGCGATTCGCTTCCTGAATATTTCATCGTCGTCGAACTCTCGATGCGTCTCTCTGCTCCCTCTTCCTTCCTATATACTCTCTTTCGAGGTTGTGTCTTGTTAGCTTTTGTACACGAAAGAGCGAAAGAACTGCATGTTAAAATGCTAAATCGATCACAGACACTACCTTGCCGCGTATCGTGATGCACACCTGACGAATGAACCAGACGATGACAAAAAATACTGCATAAAATATAGTGTCCGCCATTCGCTTCAAATCCCAAGAAGCGTTGCTAAAAATTTCGATGTCACTGAAGTCCAAATCGTTCAATGGTGACACGAATTATTTCCTCCATTTCCCATCCTCTGGATTAAAAAGTTGGTGAAATTTTTCATTATGTGGATTCACCTTGATTATATATTTTTCGCAACATTGCTTCTTGCAAACTTTTTCGTCCATTTCGATCGACGATCTTGTTCCAATTTTTTTTTGGCTCTGCTCTGTTTAACTATGAATTTTAGAAAGAACCGAAGTTTATGCATATATTCAATATTTTACAAATCATAATATCACAAAAGTACGAATAAAAAGAATTTTCCTTGCTTCCGAACGATGTATTTTCGCGAGCGGATGGCTTATGAATGTTTGGTTGACTTGATGAGAGCCTTGATGAGGATCTTATGTACACATTTTGATGGTAACGAGTCGAAGTAATTTCTACACTTCAAACACTTTCTTACTGTTTTTTTTTTTTTTTTACTGAAACGCTCTTGTTTTTTTTTTTGTATCTCGACATACAGGAGCTCTCGTCTGTGTTAGCATTTCGACTGCATCCAATAGACTTCGTATTTATTATTCAAACCTCCGATCTCTAGTGCTGGGACGTCTGCTTCGATATTAGACACAATCGTTGCGGCGTATATATCTAAATGTATTTTTTGCTGTTAACACAGAATACAATACTTATTCATCATAATTTAGTTGAAATATAATAGAAAGAACCGAGGATGTATGAGTGATTAAAAATGCCAGTAGATGGAAGGATATTGGATTGAAAAATATTTGAATATGGGGGAGAAATTAATAGCTTCAATTAATGGATGACCGTCTGTAGAGTTATTAGAATTATGCGAAAGTGTGTATTCGCCTGGTTATTATAAAGGTAAATATGCAGAATAAGAGCTGCAGCGCGAGTCAGCTGCAATTTTTTTTAGCATTCGTTATCATTAAAAAATGATTAATTAAAATGATCAGTAAAGAAAAATTCCATACATTTTGAGCTGCAGCACTGATTTGACATATTTACCATAATAAATATGAATTGTGTACATTTTTCGTGGGTTTTGGTGACGTTAAAATTTTAATGCATTCGATATTTTTCAATTATGCGAATACGTTCCTCTAGCATATAAACTCACAGTAGTAACAGCCATAATTGCACGTGCGTATGGAAAGGGAATATCGCGTGTAAAGTTGGTTGCTATACTTACTGCCACTGAGTTCTTGTTTTGAGAAAAAAAATAAAAAATCTTCATTACCAGGCATTGTAGGTCGTTTTTTCCTCTCAATTACAATCAATTTTTCATATCTTTTCACAATAGAATTTGACAGTTTATAAAAAAATGGGATTTCGTACGACCGACAAAAATCGGAGTGCAGAATCAAGAGGCGCAGTTTTGTGAGTTTCACAATAGATTGGGAGAAGCTTCTTCGTGCGTGACGCGAACGAAACGGATCGTGAAATTCGAAGGTTCGATTTTCGGGCGAGGAGAAAGAAGAGTCTCATCTCCATTTAAGGTATAGTTTCCTTTCTCGCGGGAGAAGGAATCGAGTGAACCTTATTACGTATCCGGGCCTTGTAACCTTCAAAAAATCCTGGGCTTTTTTCGATCCCTTCTCTTTCTTTTTGTATCGTTTCGCTTCCATTCCTCTTATAGACTTTTCTAAATCTCTCTCTCACTCTCTCTGCCCCATCCCCTATCATCTTTCTCTCTCCCTCTCTCTCTCTCTCTTTCGTTCTACACACGCTTGGGAGTACAAAATTGTCAGTTTCTTGGAGGATGCTAGAAAAGCCGCCGGCTTTTCTATCTCCTCATGCATCTCTATAGCGAAACTATCCTAGTAAACTATGTACCTCTCTATATCCTCGAGACTAGAAGGAAACGAGATCGTCGAACGTGGACGAATATATAGGATGGGCATACATTTTTCACAGAACGGCTTTTTCCACGTCGTGAATATCGTCTCGCCGTTTTTTTATTCTTGACGACACTTACTCTCTATTTATAACGAATTTATTTCGTATTACAATATCATTGCATAAATTGAATTAATAGTAAAGAGAAATTAAGTAACGGTCGAAAATTCTACGTGATACCGATAGTCGTACAGTTAAAATGCATCGAAATGCATTTTTTTCCGTCACATTTTAATGACGACGATATTTCGTTGCTGCTAATTTAAAAAATAGAACTGGGCAATACGTACAGAACAATTCATTAATTTATTTGGAATTAAAAAAATCTTTCCAGGTAACCCGATCTTTTGTTCAATGCAATTGCTTTCAAAGAGTGTATTGAAAAATAACAACATACTGTATCTCGGTGAATTGTTGCTGCTATAAATTGAGTTGAGTTTCTACGAACGAGGATAAATGTCTAGGTTAATCTACTCGAATCCTTTGAAATTGGTGCTTAAACGATTTGATATCAGGCTTTGGCCGATAGCCCTGGGCTCAGTCGTCGAAAGCTAATGGGCATTTCTCGCTGTTCGAGCGATCACGCAAGGACCTCTCTGAGTATTCCGTCGATTCAAAGGCGTTTCGTAGTTCTCACCCACATATCCATATACATGTAGATATATATAGTAGAGCAACTTTGGTTACTTCAGAACACCTGGTTGAGCACACAATTTCACCCGGGGTCTCTTGGGACAGTAAAGGGTTGGTTGGGTGGCACCGACCTCGTAAGGAACATCTGTCGTTGCATGGCTCTTCTGCACGATTTGTTGAAGCAAAGATATGCCAAGCTCAGTATAGTATGAGATGGAGAAACAGAACGAAAGAGCGAGAAAGAGAAAGAGATACAGGGAGAGTCGTCAAATGAACAAGAGACCGATATATAGGACCGAGTAACCGTACAGAAACGACAAGGTTTCAGGAAAGAGACGGTGTGCTCTCGCCCACACGCTACCAACCTCCATTTCATGCTCCCACATCCAACTACTCGAAGCCCCAAAGTTACTGGAATCGGACTGCTGAAATTCACAGTGTTACTGCTCTGCTGCTTTTTCCCTCTTCCGCATTTTGTGGACACCGTTTTCGCACCAGCTATTTTCGCACTGGAGAAGCAAACTCGTGAAATTGTCGCAACCTGCAAAACCGAATAGGCGACTTTTCCTTCGTCGAGAGCTTATTCATTCGGAGAATACACTGCTTTCACAAAGCCTTCACCCTCCTTCGCACACTCCTAATCTAATGCTCCTCTCACATTCATTCGGTCTTGCCACGTTCACGCGATGTTCATTGTGATTTTCATTTTTCTCTCTTTGAATCCGGGCATTAAGTGTGGATTAAGTTTCAACGCTTTGTAACTTTCTGCCGTGGATACCGGAAATGAATGAAATCAAATAAACCAGCAACACACATTTTGAAAGCTTTGAACTTGATATTCAATTCGAATTTGATATCCAAAAAGCAGAAAGTTCTGCAGACAATCACAGGTTGCAACTCCTTGAGCCTTGGTGGGCATTACGTTGTCACAAATATATATTTTTCCATTTTTTTTTTTTCACTCTAACAATTATTCGAGATCCGAAAGACTCGATGTAAACTTCGCAAAAAAAATATTTCGATGCATCGCAACAACGCAAACTTCGGTGTCACGTTCAAGCTGTGCTCCATCGGCAAACTAACTGCAGAGTTTTTCCTTTCTTGCCTATTTTGGACTTGTTTGCGCAACAGTCGCACAGACCCTTAACCTTATAAGATTGCCGAAATGTCTGTCGCGGTTGCAGCCAGTTCCTCTCCTCTAAAATTGGTAATTGTCCCAAAGCACGACCGCACGCCAACTCTCGACGTTCTATACATCTACTTTGCAATTGTTCTCGGCTACGGCTTCTCTGAATACTATGCGCATGTATTAGGCTTAATTGTCAGAAAGTCTTGAACAAGAGGTGATCGAAGCGGTTCTCTCCTTCTTCGTTCCTTCTCTCCCTGCATTCTCATTGCGAAATATTCGAGCTTCCGTATACACCAAGGAACTTCCGGGTTCGAGGCGTATTCGTCCTGCCGCTGCTCTTATTCCGAAGTATCTGCCTTCTCTCTCTCTCTCTCTCTCTCTCTCTCTCTCTTTCTTTTCCTAGCTTTTTCTTTCTCTTTCTCTTTCTTTTATATTCGTTCTGTCCCATTCTTTGGTATAAACCGTGCTCTAAGCTTTTGGGGAAATTTCAGAACGAGAACACTGAGGAAGTGTGAGAGCGCGTGAAAACGATTTGCATGAATTAGCATTAATTTGGACCACGCACTTGTTTGCGACATTACAGCAAAATGGATAAAATTCCTTATGCAAATCGGCAATATCAGTGCATTGGCTATACGAAATAACATCTTCTGACCACGGTTTATAAAGTTACTGACACACGTTAAAGCAAAGCTTGCGGATTCTTGGAGTTACATGAAATTATCCATTTAATTTCAAAGCATTTGAAAACTCGATTCTTATATATTTTGCACTTTAGTAATGAAGGCCCATACTGGGAAAAAATGCAATCATGACGCCGTAGCTTATATGTATGTTTCACTGCAGTTATCGGAAGGTCGCGGAAAAACGTTATCAACAAAATTCCATTTTGTTTTAGTTGTGTCTGAAATGTATCTGCAACAGTGAGTTCCGAAAACTAGTTTTACTAAAGATTAGGCTAAATAAAAAACTTATTAAACCGACGAAAAAAAAATAAAATTGTGTCTTCAACGTTGCGACTTTTGTGATTGTTACGCATTTTTTCAAATCATCGTCCAGACTTCTGTTCAGGATCCATGAACATTTCGTCTTTTTTTTTCTTCTACACTGTCCTCTTATTCTCACTCTTCTATGCGACTCTCGTGCGGCAATTATTATTTTTCGCCCACTTTGTTTACCATCGTCGCAACATGTTTCCTTTGTGGTTGGGCACCTATCACCGGAAATTCTGTGAACGGAGCAAAAGAGCGGGGGTTGTATATATTTGCACTAATTGGCGGATCTGCTTCAGCCCACAGAGCCTCTCGATCAGAGTGCCTGGAAGATATCTAGTGCATGCTTGGATATGTACTGTGTTTGAGAAAGAGCAGTCAGGAAGAACCCTTGATTTATAATATACGCACCATATATAAGTATTTATGTGGCACATACAGAGACGAGCTTTCCTGCGTACTTTAGTCTCGCGGTGCATGGAAACGCTCAAAGCACTATCTTCTCGCTCTTATACCGTTTATAAATATAGTTATATATATAAACTCAGAGCGTATACGCTCTACGAAAAGAGGATTTTTATTATTTTCTCTAGCTGTGTATGTACATCTTCACCAGGACGAAATTACCCACCGGGTCTTGCCTCTCTAGTGCCTTTGATGTCTGGGTAGTTATAGACGAGCAAATTCTTCCCTTCGACATCCTGATTCTCTCCCTCTTTCTCTCCTGCTTTTCATTCTCTCTATTTCTCTCTATCTCTCCCCATTGCCGCTGTGTAGAGACTAAAGAAGCTTTACTCCATGCTCATGGGACTTAACTCTCTCTCTCTCTCTCTCTCTCTCTCTCTCTCTCTCTCTCTCTCTCTCTCTCTCTCTCTCTCACGTATGAGGGTTGGTTAAAAAAATTTGTGTTATCCTGCGGATTAATATGTAAACTTCTACAGAATTCTGCCATATATAGCAACGGTAAGTGCCGTCGGTCCAACGGTATAACATTGAAATGAAATCAACATTACCTTTTTCAAAAGAAAACCTAGCTCGACGGGATATCATCATTGAATACCGTGGGGGGGGGGCAAAAGATCGATGCGCACTCGAAGAGTTCAATGACAGCAATTTTTTTCAAAAAACGTCCCTTCCAATTGTTCTCCGTGGCAATTTTTCTATTGATCAAACTGACTTGACGTATTTACTTTGTGCCCACATAAATCCGGTAAACTATCTAAGTACTTTTCCACATGTCGCCATTTTGTTAATTTTTGAAACTTTGTCAATTGTCGATCGTACAATTAATAGTCACTATCTATGTGTTGCTTTCAAATCTCTTTAGTTTTCTATAATGTTAAATTCGTCGACTGACAATTCGCTTCCACGGATACAGTTAATATGGATTGTGAAACCGAAAATTAATACATGACATTGTTATCTGTACAGAAATTCGGAAAAATACATATTTTTTGAGCCTGTGACCCTGGCGACGCCTCTCAATTACAAATTGCCCTGAGGATCCCGAAAGAGCGTTTGAAATGATGAAATCTCGTCAAATATAACATGCCATCAATGAATATTGCATTGTACCCAAATCACCAATCCGTAATGGCGAGGGTGTGTACCGTGATTTTCGAATGTACGATACTATACACTGTGCCATGCAAAATATCACGTAACCACCCTCACCCCCTCAACCGTCAATTTCGCGCAGTTTCAATTCACCACGGACCTTTAGCCTTTTTCCCTCTGGTAATTTCTCTGACAATCCCAAGAGAGAAAGAAAACAGAAGACCGACAACGCAACCGTCCGTTCGCCACCACTGCGTTCGTTAATGGAAGCAATTAAAACGTCTAATGGGCGGCGTCACGGTCGCTAGCCCAGACGTCGACTTGGTAGCGTAAAGTTATTGCTTCTGAAATTTCGGTCGCTATGATAATTGTACTGTCTACGATATCATTTATAGTTTTGTATTGTTTCGGTAGATATGAATCGAAAACCCCATCCATACGATGAACTTAATGTGTGGTGTGCAGTACCAACAAAATCGAGGAATTTTTTAATTTCGTGGTCCATGACGTAGACGTGTAAAGAATTAAAGAAAAAAAAGAGAATTAAACATGCGGTTCTTCTTTTGACGGATGATTATTGCGAGAGGTTTTTTTCCTTTTTGGAAACGCTTTCGCGTGTCATGCTTACGCACTACACTGTAGTCGGATTTCCACGAACAGCGTGAAATGTCTGTCTAGTACTCAAATCCAAACATCATTCAACATTCTAGATATACATTTATCGTTACGATAACCACGAAATATATTGTCGAATGATAAAAATTCGAATTGCTGTAACACTATTGTTTACTGTTCGAAAAGGTTGGCGTGCAATATAGCTGGCGAAGTAAACAATCGTGTCTTGATTATTTTTCTGTCAAAAATCTACAGTTGGAACTGAATTTTAATAACAGCGGCAGGACTGGCTCTGCATCAAATACTTGTAAATGTGGATCATTGTGCAAACTTCGTCTTCCTGTCTCTGCAAACCTGTCGTGAGATCGGACTGGACAGGAGGGGGCTTTCTCCACTCAACGCAGACTGCTCGATATTCGGTGCAAAGTGAGGGAAATCATGTTAATGGAGGTTATGCAAATAGAGGTCTGAGTGTTTACATCCAGAATTGTCGAAATCAGGGTATGGTGATATCAATAACAAGGGGTTCGATGAAATGCGTATATACATGGTCGTTTAGCACAAGAAATAAAAAAATTCTCAGAACTTTTCGATAGTACTTCCGGTGACTAGAATTAATATATTGTAAAATATTGGATCTTTACGGTGAGAGAATTTTACTAATGGTGTAATTCAACTGGGAGTAAACAAAGGTCCGCGATAAAGCAATTGAGTGAACATGATGTGGTGTGTGTGTGTGTGTGCGTGCGCGCGAACAAAATCCGACAAAAGAGTGTACCGAAAATCGATTCGTGAACGCTGTGTGAATAACAACAATAACAACAACAACAAAAAAAACGAAAATATATTGTGACGCCATCTTCCACGAGCCTTTAGAAGCAATTAATCAAACTCCATGCTCCGCGGATGTTATGTACGATTTTTTAATCCACTCAAACGATTTATTTAGACAGTTTGATCGCGTTGCGTTTTTTTTTCCTTTTTTAATATACCACGGGATTAATAATAAATCTGTATACAGATCTCACTAGAAGTAACACGTTTGTGACAGCATTTTAGTATCGAAGAGAGCAGATTAGGTACAGTCTTTGTGAGAAATGTATAAGCGACAGAGAGAGAGAGAGAGAGAAGTAGATGGATGGACGTGAAAAGTTTTCGCAGCATCTGCCTTTTCGCCTGACTGTGGGTTTTTCTTGGTGAATCGGGGAATGTTGCATCCGCAGAGAAAATGAGTTTACGAGCAAGAAGAGAATTGACTCGATCATCTGTATATATCAAATAATAGATACATATACATTTATCTAAAAGCAAAAAGAAAAGAACGTAGAGTAAAAGCGAAACGTCGAGATATAGGCGAGGATATAGGAGCCTGAAACAAACAAAAAAGTGATATAACGTTCAGATGTGTATATTACGTACATGAGATATATATATATATATGCGTTTGGAGAAAACACGGAGAGTATATTTTCCTGATCGTGAAAATGGTTACGATCCATTCCTACGTCTTTCTTCTCATTCCTCTTTTCACCGACCACCGTTTCTCATTCTCTGGTCTCTCCGCTCTTTCCACTATGTTTACAAGTCCTTTTTCTCCCTCTCTTCTTCCTATTTCACTCAGTCTCCCTATGAACTCGAACACTGAGGTAGGAAGATCTTTTTATGTAACCTATGATTACTTTTAGATATATGTATAATATATGTATTCACACATACGTACGATCTCTATATATCACGGCTCGAACACCGTATATCTGTTTGCGAAAAACGACTGCAACTGGCTGCTACAAATGAGAGATGATGAACCTGACGTTTCACCTGACGTGAAATTTTCGTTCCGTTTATTTGTATCCCTCTCATTATTGAAAGCCTGAGGAAGTGCGTTGCCCATTCGCGCTTTAGAGGCACTCGATGTACATTTCTCTGTACTTTTCATACTAATAATAATTTGACGTCATTTCCAGAAGCTCGATCTAATGTAAAGTATTAGTAATTTGTTGATAGAAACTTTGAAAGTTTTCATGATTATATGTGGAAAACAAGTTCTACCAACTCGGATAAAATTCACGTGTAAACTGTACGTGTGCGGTTAAGTTATCAAAAACTGGAGTTTTTTCTTTTTTGCTTACAATTTCGAGAGGCACGAGACCATTTATCGATTTTATCGATTTACTTGATATCACTGATAAATACATATTCATTATATACTGATTTTGATGTAAGCGAATTTTTAGACTCGAGATATGAACTCATCCACCGCAGCAGTATATCCCAGAGTTCTCTATATGACGTAGGAAAGTCATAATTGCATAATATATACAGTATAATTCGATTGATGACTCATCAATCGAATTCTTGACTGTATATATTATGCAATCATGACATTCGCGATACATACATTAGTGTTGTAGGGCTTACTCCACATTTTGTCCCTAATCGAATGTTATATAGTGGAATATCCACGACACTGAACTGTTCAATGTGTATTGTCGGTCAAGTTGTATGTGCATAGAACATTAAAAAAAAAAAAAAAGTATACATGCGTAGTAGATTTCGTTGGTTGTAAACTATATTTTTCTATCAGATTTCCTTCTAGTTTCAGAATCAATAGCAATGAAAAAAATTTCGAACAAAAGAATGTCGGAGCAAAAATAAAAAAGAAAATCGATTTTCAGCTAGGATTTTCGAAACCATTTGTATGAATGGGCCTCGGTGGGAATAATGTTTACTCGAATTCCCGTTAAGGAACGATTGGGTTCTGCAGTCATATTCTTTCTCTCTTTCTCTCCTTCTGTTTCCCTACTTCTCACCAGCTTTTCTGTCACGCCAAACTACCCTCCCACATACCCTCCCCATGGGCTTTCTCGTAAAAGCTTTTGGCCCGGCGACACGACCGCTTCGTGCTCCTGCATTTTATCTCCTGGCGACGTGAAACGCTCTCGAATACAGTAGCAGCCCTAATATTCTACATGCATGCGAATTTATTTATATATGGATATACATGTAGACACGTATATATATATGTTTTTTTTTTTTTTCACGTCCTATGGTTCGTATTCTATAGAACTTCTACCACTATGTTGTTGGCAAGCGTGCGTTATCTCACGTCCAGCTCGGCACTCGCGACCATTTTTTTCCCCGCATCTATACTTTTCCATTCCTCGCCAAGTTACGGATTATTATAGCGCATAAACTATTCGCGTTTCTCGTATTTCCGTTTGTGTATAAGTTCACGTTTACAATATCACCTGCAACGTTTTCTTTCCTTTTTTTTACCTCATTACACCATTTTTCCGTTTTTTCAATGGTTCTCTCTATAGACTCTGCCGTTTCCTCGTACTTTGCGCACGTTTACTTCGCCTCTCGTTGAAGATTATTTTGAAGAAAGATATTTTATTACAAACTGGAAAATTGGAATCCCTATGCTGCAGCATTATATCGGGAAAATAAGAAAATTGTTATTTGACAAGTCATTGACGTTGCAATGAATCCGCAACTTCTCGTTGAGATTTTCGAATGCTGGAAACATATAATAATTGCAAGACATGGGAAAGGATCCATTATGTTCAGGACGTCATCAAGTTTTTATTTATTTTTCTTACATCACCGTGAAAAGATCGTTACAAAGCTGTCGGCAGTGGGATGTGACGAAGTTTTCCGATGATCGGATGAAAAAGAAAATGTGATATACCACGAAAGAGGCAATAAAAACCTCCTTACTACAAAAGTGGCGATAAAAACATCGTTGCGGTCGAGAATGCCGTAAAAATATGGTGAAAAAGTTCGCCTCTGTATTCCCGTGTGAGGAATATCGTAATTTTTTTTTCACCCGCTGCCATTTTCCATTGGTTTGTTCTAAAACAAAGTAAAGAAAAAAAAAAAAAAAAAAAAAAAAAACCAGTAATAGTTAAAGAACACATACAGACACGAGTGAACGAAAAAAGGGGTGTACATTTGTGCAGCTGAAAAGGCTCGATGGACGTTTTTCTGTTTTTTACTTCCGGTTTTTCCTCGTTGGGCTTTGGTACTCGGAGTGAAAAGCTTTTCGTTTCGCGTGCTCGACGCTATATAAAGTTCCACCGGTACATAAACGCGGATGCGAGGCGAGATGGATGCTTTATCGACGTCACGAAACTACCCCATAGTGGGCGACGCTTCATGTATATATTGCCAACTCTCGTAAACACTCGCGGTTTCGTTGTTTCGTGTGTCCATTTGTTTACAATATCTATATTTACGGTCCTGGATAGATAGACAATGTCACATAATCCAAAGTCTTCTCCCGTTCTGACGGAAATAACGAGAGGAGTTTCTCGAAAGTTAGGCTTCATTACAGTCTCGTTGTTTCGCATAAACAGTTTACTATCTATTTACAATAAAATCGGCATCTTTTACCAGTAAAAAACCGTCAATAATACAATTAATTCGCTAATCTCATTACGATGTTGAAGCTCACGTTGTTACAGAATCTCGTACAGAATACAATGAAAATTTTCGATTTTTCGAACAATGTTCTAAAGTTATTTGCAATATTCGGCTCGGAATCACGATGACAATTTTTCGTATTTCGATAAACTGAAGAGGCGAGGAAAATTTGGCTAATTTTGAACGCTAAAAGACTTACGAATCTTTAATGTCACGTTTTCTCTTCACTACTTACATATTTTAGTCAATTTTATTTCGTACTCCTGGCAACTGTCAAGTGCACGTTTCATTGTGTTATACGTAAATGTGACCAGAAGGGGAACTTATATATAAGATAAAAGTGTATGGCTCTAACCAAATTCTTTAGAGCGTTCTTCCATTGTCGCCAACGTTTAAACGATTCGTATATCCGTAAATCTGTATATTGACAACTTCGTACGTTGTGCAAGCCGAGCCTTGTGCGATGCTTCATCCTCGCCATCTCCAAAGCTTTTATACTCCCTTTTAGGACCAGTTTCATGAAAATGCCTGCGGCTACTTCAGCGTACAATATATACGCGCTTGTGTATGTGCATATGTGTGTGTAAGAGAGGAAAAGAGAGAGAAAGAGAGATACGTTATCGAACAGGACACACAAGAGACATCAAGGTCCTTGTTGTATGCTACCGACAAAGCCTCCCTTTCATCTCGGCGATCGGGGCAACAATATTCTTAGAGCTTGTAAACACGATACCTCGATGGAGTCCTGGCGAAAAAAAAAAACAAATTTTTTTTTCTGAGTATTTCAGAGATCATACATTTCAGGCAAGGTTCACCGTAAAACGGCAATACAGTCCATAAATTTTCGTCATAATTCCAAAAAGAGTTTATTTTAGAAATGGGAATTATTAGTTTAAACTCTGACATTTGTTCATACGATCTCGAGGGTTTTTTTTTTTTTAATTGGACAGAGGGATCAATTTCATAAGGAATGAGACTGAGGAAATAATTTGAGTGAGTTTCTCTTCATCGCAATAGCAACTCTTGATAAATTATATGTTATACGAATCCTTTCGCATTTATAATATTGTATCTCATGTTTTTCCAATGTTTCGAAAACATTTTTTTGATGCTTTGGTTTTGGAAATGTTGCAACATTATTTGAAGAATTTACGTAGTTTAAATATGCGCATGAAACTAAAATATCGGGGAATATGGAAAAGAGTCGAGTTTGTTGTGTTCCAACGTTAAAAAATTGGAGAAAATTCGTAATTTTGTTCCTGCACGTAAATGTGAATCATGATGTCCACACCTTGCGACGCTCTCTCGTACGCATTTAAACTTCGTGCTATAGTCAAAAATGGGCTGTCAGGTCGTGCACTTGGTGGGACATTCTACGACTGAGTCTCTTCATTTTGAGTTATGGCGAGGCGGTTTGCTGATCCGACTGCAGCAAAATAGGCTCTTGTAAATGTGGAAAGAGCTTATCCACACACGTGTACATTTATATTCGCAGTACCTATAGGCCTTCGCTGTTCCAAAAGCTCACGTAGATAACCTCGAGAGGCGGTTTAGAGTAGTGTGTATAAGGTAGATATGGCCTTCAAGTTACATCGCATATATATTTGAATGATAGCCCCACGGAACCGGAAACCCAAGTACATTTCTCTCGCTCTACCTTTCTCTCTCTCTCTTTCTCTTTCCCTGTCTCTTGGTCTCTTTCTGTGATCGTGACATCGTCGAGCAGTAGAAGAATCCCTCCGAGTCTTGAATGTATAAAGAGGACGGGCGACATGCGAGACGAGAGTGGATATACGAAAGTATATGGAAAGAGGAATCACGACGACCAAAGAGTTAACCAGACAGAAGTCCCGGAAGTTCATCGTGTGCCCTCTGGCTACCGGAAAGCCTCAACGGTCTAAAGCTCCGTGATAAGAGTACGATATTATACATCATTACATATCTATCATACATTTTCGGATTTATCTGATAAGTTTGACGGAGAGTGAAAAAGAATACACATTCAAATAAATTTTTATCAAATCAATGTTTTTCATCGACATTGTGAAATACGTTTAGTTCACATTATTATGTTATTCAGTTACTTGTAAATATGCCGACAATTCCACGAAATCCTCTACACAAAACTGCTTCTTCGTAATTAATCGTATGAGCCTCTTGGATAAAAAAGACAATAAAATATATTAGCTCGCGTGGGCTGAGTTTTGTCAATTCTTCACTCAAATGTCACCACCCACACTCTCCGGTGAAGATTATGGAATCACAATTCCATGTCCAAATAATGAACATTGAAATGTCGAAAAGTTTGATTGTTAATCTACATCATTGTACAGAAGAAAAGTCACAGAGATCGAAGATCAAAGTGGTCCATTGATATATGAAATATTCCGAATGTTAGTCAGTCTCTTTTACGTGTTAATTTTTCTCTCTGAGTTACATTTTTCCGTTGAATTTCTCTTTGCCCCTCGTACAATACTCATTTCCTCGTGTGCTTTTGATGTACACGAATGTATACTAAAAGATGCGACTGTGATGTATACATAAATATACGTACAAAGTCTGTCACTCGGCCTCGCGGTACTTTGCACCTTAGAAAATGTTACTTCACACCGTTTGTACACCTTAACCCGTTGCCTGGAGATTGTACAATTGAAATTTATTTTTACACTAATATTCAATCTTATTAATTTACATCGTACGAATTTTATGAAAACGTACGAGAACAAGGTGCGTGAAAGAATTATAATCTCAACGAATTTTGCTTGTTAATCGCATAATAAGGTATGTCCGTGAATATTTGATGAAACTCAAAGACGACATCCTTTTGCTCTCAAAACGCAATGAATAATTCATTCGTCAATTACGCAAAAACATTTCGTCTCTTTCGTTTCAGTTTTTTTTTTCTTTTTTTTTTTTTCTTTTCGTTAACCATGCACCTGTACAATTCATTATCCCGAAGCTCATTGTAAATGGATCTACCGGAGAAATTAGATTCTCATATGTTCATTGCAAGAGTTCCACTCGCATCGAATATATATATATGTGCGGAATATAATTTCCCATGTGTTACGAGACTGGCCGAGAATTTCGTAATTTACATACGAAGGCATACAAAGATAATTTGGACGTATGTATGTATAGCAAGTGACTATATATACATATATATGTATTTGCTCTGTGAGGTGGGCGACCATTTTGCGTGCAGAGAGTAATGAAAGTGGATGAAAGTGGAGCCACGAGACCGTGTGGGCGTCGTAACTCGTCTAGCTATTCTCCCAGACCCGAGAGGACGTTGGGTTAACGGAGTCATGGGTTATGGGGTTGAGAAAAGAAAATGCCACAAGCAAGAATATCGTAGAGACATCTCGCGAGAGAAAGAGCCAAATTGTTCACAGATGAAATGGATGCTGTCGTCTCATACATCGGGGTAACTATAGAACAAAAAGGGGTGAGAGGACATCAGAAGAGAATAGATAGTGGAAACAGAGATGGAGGAATGAAATAATTTAATTATTTCGAGTGCTTCGTAATTGGATTGGAAAATTGGTGTTCTTTCCTCAAGATCATGTTGCTCCCATACATTTTATCAGTTTATATATCTTGCGGTGATTAAAACCATTCTCAAAGCTCTCGACCTTGAATTCTACCTTTTGTAACTTTGTACCAGTCTTTTATTCACAAGTGCATCAGTAGATTTTTCAACAAATGAAAATAGAGAAATGAAAAACCTTACAACCACCGATTAAACAGTTTTCGAAGAATTCTTGACGCTTATAACTTTTTATTGTCTAGAAATTTATAGTTTTTCTGATGATGCAGGTAAGGAATAATCGATGAAATTTTTATCTCGTCGTAAAGGAAATAATTGGCAGTGAAAGAAATTAAGATTTAACGGTTTGCGGGGTAGAAATGAGAGCTGAATACTCGCGCAGTTAGACACATTCATGGAAACTCGAGAGTAAGGAGCAAAAGGCAAGTATTTAATTTAAGTTATTCGCTTTGGCCAAACTAGCATTCCAGAGTGTTCCCATGCTTTAATTCAACGATAAGAGAGACAACACGGAACAAACCGTCTACCACCTTGTGAATGGGAAGGGGGCAGGGAGTCGAAATCCCGAGAGCCCAATCTTCGAGGAATCCTCGCGCTTTGACAACTGTTTGTGAGATTCTATGCCGGATTGTAAATCTTTTTGAATTGAATAATTATTCTCCATCTGAAGGAGAAAAAAAAACAAGAATTTTCAATATCCACTCACTTTTCAAATATTATTTTTTCTAGAATCTTATGATTCACCTTTTATATGAATGTGTTAGATTCGAATGGATATAAAAGTCAGTACACACAAAAAAATCTTTTTACATGTAAAAATTGCTATGATATTTTCTTATCTGTTTTTGGGTTATTTTGGTTCAATTTTTCTGCTGTTTTCTGCTGTTTCACTGCAGCTTTTCGAACGCTCATATCTATGACCTGGAATGTCTCATTTTTATTTACGACGACTGATTTTCGAAGCCCAAAATGTTTCTTGATGATTATTCATCATTAAAGTGGAAATGCATAAAAGTGTTTCACGGGACATTCACAATAATGAGAAATTTTGCAAAATTCTGAGATAGCGAATATACTTTTTTTTTGTATCTTACTTTGTCTTCTTAATTTATTTATTGATATTCATAAAAGAGTGAACAATTCACGACTCTATCGAGTCGAATTGGAATTCTATATGTTTTGACAAAGCGAGATCAAAACAAGTGATTTTATAGCTGTATCGCAAATTCCTTTGTTTCAACATCACTAAAGCAAACAGGGATGAGAAACAAAGTGTGAATGAGAAAATTGAACGTGCAAGGTTAAATGTTCTCTTTTCTCGTTCCACTCTCTCTCCCTCTCTCTCTCTCTCTCTCTCTCTCTCTCTCTCTCTCTCTCTCTCTCTCTCTCTCTCTCTCTCTCTCTCTCTCTCGTGTCTCTTTTCTTTCTGGCTCGTTCAATTTATCTTCGATCGTTTCGCAGCTATAGAGCTGGTTTCATTTTCTCGTCAGACACGTCACCAAAGTTAGTGGTCGTTGCAAGAATGAGCTTTTAAAGGTGCTATTTTAAGTGCTTACTTCTTTCGTGGATGTCTTAATACACACTATTGGAGAGACTTCTCGTCACGAGACTCACTTTTTTGTTTCAATAGACGCGTTATAAAATATATCGTTTATAGTCTAGCTTATGATGTTCTTAATTCAAACAGACGAAGCTCCAAACGAT
This sequence comes from Campoletis sonorensis, assembly GCA_013761285.1. Lineage (NCBI taxonomy): Eukaryota > Metazoa > Arthropoda > Insecta > Hymenoptera > Ichneumonidae > Campoletis > Campoletis sonorensis. The sequence continues at coordinate 2,183,409 of JACEOJ010000111.1, forward strand.
AAAAAACCCAGCAGCCCAACGTTTTAAACATTATTTTTGAAAATATTTCCATTTTTATTTCGGACTTTTGGAATTGATAACAAAAAAACTTCAATAAAAGGTTATGTAGAAAAATGGAGTAGAAAAAGAAGATTAATGTATTCATGAGAAATAGTTTCACCCTGAAAAATGTTTTTTTTTTCCTTCCTTAACGTATAGAATTAATTACAATTTTTTTTGGATGTCCGAGCTTATTTAATTGAACTTTGGTGGAAGAATGTAGATGTTATATTCTCATTTGATTGAACTTTCGGGATATACAAAACTATCAATCATAATTCTTAACGGTATGAAAAGGGTCTTCGAAATTCTCAACCCCTCAATTCCAAACATATATATTTGATTATGTGTATGGGCGTACATTCTGAAAGCAGAGTGTAATGGTAGGCAAGGGGAATAATCGAGTTTCTTGGTAGGGTTGGTTCATTCTTCCCATTGCTAGAAATTTGAATCTTCGGTGGTTGGCGAACAGTTATACGTAAAGTCGTATATAGAGTTTGCATCTTTTCTCCGAAAGGCTACGACGTCTTGGCGCACGTTTTCTCATACAGAAAGCACTTTCGGTACAACCCGCGACGATAGCGCGTCGGGGAAAGCAATGGAGAGAAAGAGAGGAAAAAGAGGCAGAGAACGAACGGAAAAAGAGAAAATTTCCCTACAGGGAAACCCCACAAAAAGCATTAAATATACATATATAAGGCACGCTACGAAAAGCTTCACGCGAGTATTCTCGCGATAACGAATTTTCCCTGCTGCTTCGAGAGATGAAATGCTTTTTGTACCGTACATTTTTTTTTATTTTTTTCACTTCTCACAAACGCACGTTTTCGCGTTTTACATCTTGTATATTTCACTGCGTGGTGGTATGGATATTCAAAACCGAGAGTCCCAACAATGCCCGTTTATAGTTTTCTTTGTTCATTAATTTAAACAAACTGTGCTCAACGCAAAGTAATTTTAATCTACTGTTATAAAATTCCTCTCTGACAACATATATTGTCTTTCCTTATTTTTAAATATTTCGATTTTTCTTGTCGATCAAATCTTATTCCGCTCAATAACGAGCTAAAATAACTCCGATGACTGCAGATCACCTTAAAGCCGGCATAAATAAATATTGGTTAACATTAAAACAAAAAAACTTTGTTGCTCAACAATAATCTCAATTTCAACGTTGTTAAATTTATGCGAAGTAGTTTCCCCCTGTGGATTTAACGTTTACTTGGAATTTCGCGAGCTATCGTCAGCTTGGAAAATCCCTCAGCAGCTTGGCTACACCTGGTGCGCTCCAGGATCCTGGTCTGGAATTTTGATCTACGTTTTCCCGTAAAATTTTCTTCAGTCCTCTCTCGTTCCATCTTCACGCTTCGCAGATCTCGTCTCGTCTTTGCCGTTGTCGTCGTCGATATCGTTTCCAAAGTTTGCTATGGCCCACCGGACGGTAATGGGATGCCGATTATCATCCGTCTCTCCTTCACACTCATATCTCGTACTCTACGTGATCCTTCTTCCAAAACTGTGCACACACTCGAACGGTGAGCTAGACAAAGAAGCGAAGAGCTTGAACGGATGCTGATACAAGCTTTGAGAGCCTTTTGTTTGAGTTTGCAGGATCTTAGACCGAAGGACAGTTTCTCGTGTACCTGATGATGGATTCTTGATCATTCCTATCCGTTGTGTTTCCATAGTTCGTTTCTGTCGAACGGTCAGTAATGTAAATTTGATCCTTCTCCGTCAGCAATCATTATTTCGAAACTTTCCATCGACGTACTGGATATTTAATCTCGTGTCATTATGTGTTTCGGGCTTTCACAAAATTTGGAAAAATTCAGGCTTACAAATCGACAAAAGTGTTGAATAGACCATGCATCTAGTACTTTTATGCAACAATCACGAGCTCCTCTATATTTTCTATTTGCTTCGGTATTAATAGTTGAAATAATTTTAAATCCGATTGATTTTTTTCTCTTCTGAAACATTGACTGCTCGCAAATTATTTATATATTCTTTGAACGAAGTGTTTACATTTACACATTCACACATAAAACGTGTGTATGAAGTGTCCATATGAGGCAGTTTTCCTTTTTTCGGCTTGATTAATGTGAATAACGATCGTTATTTTGCTTATCTTATTTCTTGTGTGTCGTTTTCTCGTTCGATCTTGACCTGGGAATTGAGCACCGTTGATTTGAAATTTGAATTATCTTCCTCCCTCCGAATATAGGATTGGCCAGTCGAGATCTCATTCGTGATAAGATTCCTAGATTCGAAAAGGCTCCTTGACGTACCAGAGTAAAGAGACCGAGCCATTGGGAATGGAACAAGACGAAGTGTCGAAAATCCCTGCTCACTCACAATAAATAAATTTGATCGACATATACTTCAGAGAATTGGTTCGTCTTTTATTTCCTGAGATATTTTTTCATTTTCAAACGGAGCGTGCATGCTGATCGCGGATTGAGTTTTAGGTCGTATTTTGAGCCGTTAAACGCACCCAAATGACTCATTCATTAGCAGTCTGCTTTATAAATCATTCTTTATATAGAATGACAAGCATTTTCCGAATGTATTTCCTATCATAAAACTGAGTACACGTTATGCTTTTGATTTAACTGAAAGGAATATATTGACTAATTAAAAATTCATTTTTATTTTGTTGGTCCTGCGAAAGAAAAAAAAAACATCAATTCGTGTTCGACAATTGCGTTACAAATGTAACTCGGGCTAGTGTCTGTATATATTTCCAACCCAAATTTCCTATGCATAGTTTAGGGAGTAGAACAGTGTATAGTTAAACAGAAGTGCACGAGAATGTCTTAGGAAAATCTTTGCAATACTTACCGAGTAACGGTCTCACGTTCCATATTAAGCGTGTATCGTGTAATCGTGTTCCTGTCACGTGACGAAGTTGTACCGTTCCTTCGCGAAGCCACTGGAAAAAAGCAACCGTTTTCGTATCACCACACATCCTTCGGATAACTTGTGAGGAATGTTGATCGATGTTGCCTAATACAAAGTTATGTACTGTATCGATAAATAATATTGTAAAATCCTTATTTCTCCTTCTTAATCGTTGAGAATTTTGCTCAGTGCCATAATTTTTTTTGTACCAATAAAGCAAATTGTGCGCTGATTTCGTTTTCTTTTAACGATCTTTGTGCAAACATCTCGAAATATTCACAGCGAATTTGTGTCGTTTTATACCGCACTCGTAGTTTGAAAATGGGGAAATATAGGCTAAAACTTCGTAGTTGAAAAAATATATTTATTATTTGAATTTACTATATAATTTCAATGCCAAAGTTGGAAGTCTTCGGAACAGGCGAATAACTACTTTTATATTGAATGCGCTTCTGAAGCATGTTGAAATATTTCATGACACATAAAAAACGTATTATGATGTGTATAATAATGATAATACGAACAGACGCAAGACCGAGAAATTGTTGGGAGTAAGGCCTCCGAGAGCTCGAAGTGCCGGTTGTGGAAAAAGTTTCGTAATAATCTCACAATGCCGTTTGTCGGGCCCCTGTACCTCGTTATATGAAGTTTTCGGAGAGCAACCCGACGTTCATATCCGTCGAGAGAGTGAGTTCTCTGCACTTCAGAAACTTTCACGATCGAAATTTTCTAGTACATATTTAATATATATGTATTAAAATGGATGTTAATGTACAATTGAACTTCTCGCCTCTTAGATCTAATAATCCACATTCACGTACTCCCGACAAGTTAATATTTGTAGGTATTTATATTATCGCATCATCATTATAGTGCATACAATTAAAGATTTTATTTTATTTTTCAATTAATTGCTCCTGCGCGTATCCCCGGACTCATCATTTATCACTTTAATAAGTTATTTGCGAGGTTCCTGTGAGGCACCCAAAGAGGTTTGTTCTTAACCATTTTTTTCCTAATTCACTACTATGTATCATTAGATTTTTACTGAGGTTCGGTTATGATCCCAAATTCAGAAAACATATTTTTCGTATATTTTTTTACTACTTTCTTTTCACGAGTGGGCGCTCAGTGATTAAAACGTGAATCGGTGCACGTCTAAACGATCACTCAACCAAGTATCGACGTCGCCCGAGGCTGCTTGTCGTTGGTGATAGTCAGAGCCACTACAAACACCCATTGTTTCCGGTGCATATAAATAAAGATTATTTTTCCAAAACATTCTTCCGCAAAAACATGTTTTCATGGGAAATTATTCGTCACTATTGATTATTGGCTGAAGAATGATTTTATCCAATATTTAAAGCAAATATTTTGCAACATTGTTTTTCTCTGCTGGCAATTTGCAACCATAAACATTTGCCGCGATATAATGCATGTATTTTATCAGGTCTTGATAAATTTTACGTATCACGTATTATTATGGAGGAACATTATCAGATTATCACTGATTAATTCGCCGTCCACCAGAGTCACATGCAGCGATTAATTACAGTTGTGCAATTACCATACAATTATCACTCATGAATTTATTGTCATATAATTCATAGTACGCCCCGGTCACTCGCACATAAACATGATGGACCGCTACTGTATTGTGATTTACATGAATAGATCACTTTTGAGTATCCATTTACAGTATTCTGCGACAACTTTAACAAATTTTCAATAATCCAAGTCCGAGATTGTTTATAACCGCGGCGAGGATTTTATCCGATTTTGGATTGAGAATGAATATTGCAGAGAGAAATATTAAATTATACGAAGCTGATCAAAGTCGAAAAAGACGTATTCTCCAGTCGATAAATTTTCAGCCCTAACCGTTAGATTGTTGCATCAAATTATAGACAATTTTTTATCGGATCAATTTCTCGTTTTAATGAAGAAAAAAAAAACATGTTTTTTGTCCGTTTGTTTCCGGTAGAATGGAGAAGAAAGCAATTTATCCATATGCAATAAATTTATTTGGGTGATAATTCATTGAAATTTAAAAGGTGGTCCATATTGATACCAACCTCTCTTGGTGAAAGATTGATCGACAATATGTATATATATTATATGCGCGAACATTCACGTGATGAGACGAGACAATTCCCATCGCACTTGTACGTGTCTGTCAACCGTGCATGAGTAAAAGTCGATATAGACTACCTGACGTACGAGACCGTTAACCACTGAGCGATTTATTAGAGAATGACGAGATTTGCGATCGCGAACGTATATATTTCATCGCTCGGATGGAGAGATCCGATGAACGTCATGTGTGAAAAATCTCTAATAAAATTGGACATTTTAATCTGAAAATGTTTGAACAGGTTCGAAATCGTTCATAGTGATGTATTTTCTTTCGATATGAATTTTCAACTATGGATATTTGTTTTTCCAGCTCAATATGCTAAAGTTTCAATACGAACAAAGTTCCATAAGGTCCACGATGGCATTTTTCTTAATGGTATCGAAATTAACGTCAAGTTTTCTCAACGATGCAAATTTTCCTTCATATCTTGTAGTCCAAGCTCAATATTGTTGTCTGTGATATTTTTCAGTTTATAATTATGATGTTCAATGATGCATCAACATCATTCAAATTGATGCATATTGAATTATGTATTTTAAATCGATGAATATGTAACACAAATAGAGTTTATTTATCAACGTTTGACTCACCTCTTCCCTTGAACGAATAAAGCTTTATGAACGTGTGATGATCCACGGAGTGTGTGACACAAGCGATAAGAGGGTTCCCGATTTGATACGCGGCATCCGGGAATTCTCTCGCCGTATTGAAATTATTCACTGTGGTCCTGCATGGATCGGGCCATAGCGTTGATAAATAAAAGCTCCACTCAATTTGTTTTTCTCTTAGAAGAAAATAAATGGATACAGTTAAGACAGCAGTCGGATATTGGTTGCAAGATGTATTCTGAGTCGATATTTTTTCTATCAATTTTTGCAGCATCAGATATTTTAATGCATTACTCGAAGATGATTGATACTTTGAGAAAACATGATATACTTGAGCTGCGAAGGGAATTGATTGATGAGATTTCTCTTCTGCTTTCATCCGTCTATCATTGTAGCTCAATGATGTTGCCTACATCATCACAATGTAACAACGATCATAAGAAAGAGAAAAAAAAAACAATTTCCACAATTCTCCAACTTCCACATTTTTTTTTCCTTCAACTCACTCTCTGTTTAAACTTTTTCTCATCATTCATGCATATCCCTCTTACGTACTTGCACATTTATTTTAATGGATCATTTCTTAGTGTCGTATTGAATGTACTTTTAGTTTCTCGACTTCATTCACCTTCCAACGCGCGTACCATTTCGCCTTTTATTTCCTTGCATTCTACCATGTTCTTTGAGTTTTCGTCTTTTTTTTCTTCACTTTTGCCCACGATTCATTTAGTTTCAGATTTACATCGTTCTTCTGCCAATACTTTTTCTTTACTATTTGCGATATATTTTATCACGTATGGCGTAACGTTAAATAAAGCGATAACATTAGTGAATAGAATAGAAATAAACATCGAAATATAATACATAATTTTTCTATCGCGTCTTACTGGCTCGATTTAATACCGAGTCTGCCCTTCTGTTACGTTTTCTATTGTCAAAAAATTGCATTACCCATTTCGGCATAGATTCTTTTGCAATCTCTCTTCGCGTACGTACTCCAATCGGACTCGCTGCAGCTTTAATCTGCTTTCCAGTCGAGCTTTTTGATCCTTTTTTTTTCTTTCTTTATCTCGTATTCGTCGAGTCAATACATCATCGCAATCGAGGTCGGATCGTGGTTTTATAGGCGCGTTCGAATTCTTTGTCAGTCGTTCCGAACATTCCGCCAACGAGCACGCCCTCTTCAACCCCTAACTGGACGTTCCACTTTGCTTTAATATTCGATCGTGTACACGGATTGAATACTGCCCGACTCTTTCACAACTCGCTTCAGTGTATATCTTTGATCTATACATGTGTTTCGTAGCAAGAATGGAACGATTGGGATTGAAGAATTTTCTATAGAAAAGTGAGAACGGAGGAGAATTTAATGAAACTGCGTGCTAAATTTTGCATATTCCAAAGGAATCAAATATTCTTTTGATTATTCTTCTATTTTCTTTCTCAGCATCATTAGTATTTTACTTTTTTCACTGTCTGTCAGGTCATGTAACTCAGAGAGATTACGGTTATGGATCAGAGGCTAAATCTACATAAAAATTTCGGCGACGGACAAAAAATTCAATTCCATTTCAACGTTGCGAACTTTCGAATCGTTAAATGAACTCACCATTGATCCATGAAAAACAATACTATATGACAAAAATAACAGGATCATGGTGCAGTATGTCATTACATGGAATATCGCGTTCGTTGAAGTACACGCACTTACAATGTTGGGTCTGCACAATGTTCAATGTTTTTATTTCTGTAGGCGGAGGTTATTTAATCCGACTTCAATTATTTTGCCGCCGTCTTGAATATCGCGTGCATCACTCTCGTGCTTCCGCAGGTTGATGTTGACGAGATTAAAAAAATAAAAAGAACTGCTTAGGTCACGCGCTCGAGAATATGATAATCGGAGCTATTAAAATTAAACCTCCTTTTTTTTCAACTACCTCGAGAAAAGTCAAATATTCAGTACGATCTCTTCAAATAATCAGGTTTTGGATCATCGAAATTTTGTGCTGCATGAAAACGAGCTTACGCGATAGTTGCTGGTTGATAAAATAATGACAATTTCGATGAGTTGAAATTGATTTTCTTTCGAATGCGCATCAATTGATTGCAATTTTTTTGGTCTAAAGTCTACTCTTGCGACAATAACAATTCGTTTTAAATAATTCAAACGTTACTCCTACATTTCTTGCAGTGTCCAATCACAGACGAATGATACAATTATCCGTATATGGACATTTCATATGCTCTTTTTTTTCAATATCTCATCCACTGTCGCAATCAAACTTCATTTTCTACGACTTTCATCGCGATAATCAGGAGGACTTTATTCTCGAATCTTCTTCATTGATGAGTTCGCAAGGGCGACCATTGACAATCGGAAATGAAATCTTCGAGCTCGGCAAGTTTCCCGGGTTAAGATCTCAACCAAGCGGAAATGGGGCGAAAAAAACTGTATACATCTATACAGCGATGTATACGTATATACATTCTCTGCTACGCCTAGTCGTATTTCCTTTTCTGATCTAACGCAGCCCATGGTCCCGGAACGATTCTTCTTTATCGCAGTTTAAGATAAGTTTGGATTAACGTGGCCGCGACCACGATAGAAGGATGGAATGTAAAAGTAAAGAAGAGAGAAAAGAGAGACTATGGTCCGTAACGAGGAGAGCGAAGCGCAGAAAGATAGTTGAACAGACCAAGTTGAACCCTGGAGTTATCCCGTACACCACCAGAGTTGTAATTTGGTTTTACGAGGCTTTATGACATATATATGTAGACACGAGGGAGACCTTAAAGCCAGAAAAGCCTCAGAGTGTCTCTATAATTGCGTCTACTTTCTACTTTCAGGTTCACCACTGCTCGGAGCCTGATTGTCGTTTGGCTGTTGTCCACATGCGTTGGTAAGTTTTGTTAACTTCAGACCAAATTTCTTATCACTTTTCATGTTATTGTTTATACATTATAATGTGCTCGTGGGACATTATATTTTAAACGTTTTCGACGTATTGTTTTGTACTTCATTGCAATCGGATTGAAGAAGATATTCTATACAATTTCTTAAATTTTTATCTTATATAAGAACAAGGAAACAGAGATTGAGAATTTATTTTCTTGTTGTTTTATTACTTAAATAATCACCCTTTCGGAAAACAAAAATAATCAGCTGAACATTGTTATCGATGTTTCTTACAATTTGACAAATTGATAATCAATTCATCATTCTTTTGAAATGTTTAACACGATAATTCAAAATTGTTAAAGATTGAGAATTTAATAAGAAACGTCAGGTAATCACACGTACGTAACACTTATGCTGAGTTGTGTGCAGATCAGGTAAATAATCCACTCACAGCGACTTGTTACGTTTGTATGCGAGTTTTGCTCTGAATTATCAGTCACGATCTTCCACAGTCATAAATTTTTCTCCCCTCTCCACACCTCTTAAGCTCGTGCGAGGGTAGACTCGACCCGGCTCGACTTCCGGTATGTACAAGAACTCTAGAGGATCCACTGGCCCTTGCCACCGTCGGAGTCATTGCGAATAGCTGTTTCCTGTCTGCGTGCTATTACATAACCAGCGCACTTGTAGGGATTTGTATATATACAAGTATAATAATAATAGATGTGTATATTTAGGCGTAGCAGGTTGCATAGCCGAGAGGTATTTAACATTTTCCCTCAGGTCTTTCTTTTCCTCACCGTAGATCCGACATCTCTACTTATTCATTTTTCTCTGTTCTCGTTCAAACTCAGCGAATAAAATTGTTTTGATGAGGTTTAAGCAAATTTTACCGCGAAAGCACACTCGAGCTTCATTCGATAAATTTCATCTTCGCAATAAAATAGTGGAATTTAAGTCAATTTGTTTTTATCAGCTTCTCAGAACAGATCCGTAATATGCGTGACCGCGATCATCATCGTTAAAGCCTACATAAAAAATGTTGGTAAATATTACAACAAAGAAACTCTGTTGCTCGTCAATCATCTGAACATCAACATTGATCATTTCGAAAGCAATAGTTTTCCAAGGCTTTACTTTTCTTTCGAACTTGAACACAGTTAATTTAACAAATTTTACTGTGCTCGACAGCCAGCAAAACCCCAAACGAGTTTCATCGGATATGATCTTTAATTAGATCGTAGTGAATCAATAAACGCTTTTCGTCCTCATTGTTTGATGAAGTCTTCGGCATCGTGACCCTTCGCTCGATGTTTGCGGAATCAGCAAAAAATTGTCTAGGTTTTTAGCTAATAAGTTGTTAATTTTTCAAATATTTTCAGAGCCCTTATCGATCTAATTATTTATTTCGTAGTCTAACCGTAATAATTTCTGGTTTTATCACAAGACTTTGCCAATTTATTGCCGAAAAAGGGAAGGGGAGAAGAAGGCTAGCATTTCGTGCGTATTATCGTCCATTTGATTTGTCATAAAATCTTCGAGATTTGATTGGCAGTGTTCCAGTTGCTTATCATCGAATAATTTTCGTCATGATTATTATCTTCGTTGCACTGTGAAGGTTGATTCGAAAAATTGAGCGAATACGTAGCGCGAGCTGCTGTTACGAAAATTGCATTGAACCGCGAAAGGTTATTTCGATGTTTCCACCTTTTTTTCGCATCGACCTCCCTAGTCGCTTTCTTTTCCTACGAATAACTCACGTTGTCGCCAGAATGGAAGGTTTCCGTTTTCTTTTCTCAGCTCATTCTTTTCTTTCCCTGCGTATTACGCGATCGGCATTCCGTCATCGACATTCTTCCTGCCCCATGCACTATAAATTCTCAGAGCATTTTTCTCTATTATTACACATTTTTCTTTCTTATTATATATCATTTATTTTTTATAATGTACAAATACTTTTCATCGTTGATGAAACATTTGCCCTATCATATTTTTCGCTTTCCTCATCAGATATTTTCGGATAAACCATTTGTTTTGAATTCTTTCTATTTCGAAGATCAATTGTAAATCTACATATTGAGCATCGTTTAAAACGTTGAATGCTTTCATTCCGATAATGTTACGTCAATGAAAACAGCATGAAAATCTTTTCCATGAGGAAAGTGAAAAATAAGTACAAAATGATTTAGAATTAAGGCAGAGGCGTTCCCACTCTTTTTCGTCTGGTTCTCGGCAGCTTTGGGAACAGAAAGGACTGTAACGGCAACGTGCGCTTCCGTCGTATATCTTAGTGAGAGACGAGCGCAAGTTACATGTCTGGAGATGAGAGGCAAGGAAACTTGTTCGTCGTCGTGGTCGTCGTTCAGGTCGAGAAATTTCGACGAGAAGCGTTCCCTCATCGCTCGTTCATGTTTCCGCGATCTTATGGCCTTTATACCTTCATATATATATACTAAATGTGCTCTATGCTCTGCCCGAGTTTCATTAGAGCAGTAATTCTAACAGAGGCAGGATAAACTGCACTTGTAGTAAAAACCTGCACCATTCACGAGCTCGATTAAAATTCTACACATAATCTCATCATCAATATCCAAAGGCGGTTTACCTCTGACGATTTTTAATTTGACGCTTTTTTAGATTTTGGAAATAGGGTTCAAAGGGTTGGGCAGTGGAAAGAGTTTGTTTCGAATTTATCAGAATTACGCTATTTCTCAATGAAAATGGATGATCGCATCAGCAAAAATTCATATGTGCTGCTCTCTTTTTTGATAATGGCGAAAAAGTACATGAAAATTAGTTTTTTTGGAATTGCAGGTTGCTATGCTTCAACGCTTTCGGTGCAGAGGCGTTGGAAAAAAATTATATCGATTTGTTATGAAAGCTTCGGTTTTGTGAAAGATTCGTTTTTTTTCGGATTTTAGTCGTAGGATTATACGTAATTCAACACTCTTTTCCCAAACAAACTTCTTTATCCTTATTTACCAATTCACCTATGTATAGAGACATATTTTTCACCATGTACATCAAATTCAACAACATGCATACGGGCAGTGCAAATCTTGACCCCTTTGCCCGATCCTTAATTCTCGTTCAATAACCTCTTTCATGACTGACTTGACTCTCAACGGTCATTCCTTTCCCTATATCTTCTTCATCCATCGGGATCTTTAATTCCAGGACTTCCTCTTATACAGTGATATCATATGCACGTGAGAAACTCTATACGTTTTTAGATATTAGCACATAAGGCCTCGCTGCTCTGAACCATCCTTTATCCATCCTGAAGGATTTACTTGAATTAATCTTCATAGCTGAAGACCTTTTGAATGGCAAGAGGATTTCATGGGCCGGTGAAATTCCTCTTCATTTCGTCTGTCAGAATAATTATTATCCGTTTATACATACATAGTCATTTCTATTAAAAGATATTGTCTGGCGATAAATCCTCAATTAGAGAAGAATTTTTTTATATTAAATTTAATTACATATTTTTTTTATAGTAAAGCTTTCATGGTTGGTAAAATGTTGAAGACTACTCCGGTTAATGTGTGATTCCGTGTAACCCCGCGAGTTTTCCGCGAAACTGTTACTCTGGAATTTATTTACATTTTTTTGAAACAGAGATCACTCGAAATTTTGAGATATAACATTAGCTCATTTTGTTATGATTATCTAATAAATATAATAACTTTCGTTTTTGTCCGATATCAAGGAATAAATGGAATTTGGATGGAAATCAAAGAGACATTGGGTGGTTAATGTTGTTATTTATTGCTACAAATGAACTAGATCCTCATTCAAATCGTTGATTTCATTTCATTCGAGCTGGCTCTTAACGGGTATCATTTCGAAGGGAAACTGACGTCATGAAGGCTCGTGTCGATAAAATGTGATGAAAGTCAACGACTGAAACAAATCTGGTGTTAAAAGAAAAGAAATCTTTGAAATATATATATTTATCATCACTGCCACGCCATCAGCAAAGTTTTCGTTATTTCATCTCTTCGAAATGTATTTTTTATTCCAGGTTTTTCACTACGCTACATAAATGTAGAGATATTTTGGAGATTGAAGTTTCTCGTAATGAGTATACGCGCATGGAGAAGACGTTAATTTTGTTCTCGGTTCAGGGTTTACTTTAGCAAGAAAGATAAGAATTTTAGAAATAAAAGCAAAATGAAGAGAGATGAAAATGTATTTCGCGTCAAAGCAACGTCCCATTCCGGCTTATATATTTTCAGGATGTAAACTGGCAGCAAAGGATATTACCGCATGTAATCCCGTCCGCTTCCATGAGCAACCTACTGATGCTAATATTGCAAATCTTTTAGCCCACCTCGCACTTAATAAAATAACGCTAGCAGCCTCTCAATCTCACGCGAGTATATACTGACAGGTTATTACATTTTTTTGTTAAAAATACGTACGCAAACGATAAGACATTTTCTTGACTTTGATAATTACAGCTCGACTTTTTAATTCTCATGAAAAAGAAGAGAACTCCGTCGTAACTTTGGGGTGCCGTTTATTTCATTTTTTGATCAAGTTTCAAGGCTCTCGCGGTTTTGGTCGAACGAAATCCTCCCGAAAACTTCTTGCTGAACTTTCTTTTTTCGAACTCTCCCCAATGTGATCGACGAAATCGAAAAACCATTTTTATCCCTTATTTTTTCACGAGCCTGACTAATCACGAACAAGAGTGTTCATCTCTGGAGGGAGAGAGGAAGATAGTGCAGGAAGCAGCGGGATGAGTTGTTGGTCGCGTTTGGGCAACGTCTTGTGTCGCTATCGCGACGTTAGGAGCCCCGACAAGAGGGTTCAAGTTATCGATCGCCTCCTCTCGACTCTCGAGGCACACGGCCTTTCTGTTGCCGGTAGTGTTGCTCGGCTGCTGTTGCTAGTGATGGTCGCGTGCTACCTATACAGAAACGAGCACAATGCCCCGCACAATACATTTCCCCACTCTTCGCTTTTCTCACTCTTAAGGCGTACGATGCAGACGTCGCGATATACATATAGCCAGATGCGCTATCTATATATGCACGCTGCTGAAATATAATACCGTTCACTTGGACGAAAGCGTCTCAGAGCAGGGAGCTTTAATAAAATGATAAATTCAGTATGGTATATAATCAACTTATCAGCCTAAAGTTTCGTTCGCTACATTCACCCTTAACGTACAATTCATACACTAATCATTGCGCCATTGTTGTAGGAAAAATTCTATCATAGCAGCCTGAGGCTCTCTCTCTCTCTCTCGAAATTTACAAAAATATATATATATATATACGAAATCTTTTCCAAACCTCAACAGAAATTAAACAGTTTAAAACAAAATTCTGAAACAGGAATAAAATTGTGGTTCAATATTAATCGAAGTTTCGACATATTTTCACCATTTTCCATTGTTTAACGTTCTCCCTGAAAAACTGAAGTATCTCGTCGACTCAACTAGGAACCGGTCAAGTTAAGAAAGTCTTTTTTTTTTTTGTTTCGCGGTCTAATGAAGCTTTATTTTATTATGAGAAATTATTTCCTTCGACTTGAATATTTTTATATTGCTGATTTAATGAAAAGTTTGTTGGTTTTTAATTTTTTAATATTATTAATTTAACGAATTTACATCAGTTTGTTCGGTACCTAGTTTGTTGGTTTTGAATTTTTTTCATTCAACAAATTTATATAATTAAAAATGATATTTATGTCATATTAAAATGTACTTCGGTTCTTGCAATTTGTGCACATCCAGAGCGCAATTCGTACATGAGAAATGTTTTTGGAGCGAAAGCCTTCACCGTGGGTACTCGAGTAAACGAATTCTGCAAATAACACTGTTCATTCGATACGAATTTAAATTTTTTAATTGAACCAAATAGTAATGTTATTTATTAGCATAAAAAAGAATCGAATAATCGTAGTGGATTTAAGTAGATTTTTCCTTTCGGTGTACATTCAGAAAAAAAAAAAAAAAAAACAATTTCAATATTAATAATAAAAGGTGAACAAAAAACACAATATGAAATCCGGATAGTCGAGTGACTGGAAAAATTACGACCATCATAAAGCAAGTTGAGCGAACAAATTAGTTTCGATTTTATCTATAACTCGGTGTACAAATTTCAACGGATTTGAATATTAAATTTTCTATCCTTTGTTACAATACTACCTGAAACCGCCGGGTATATTTTCTCGCTCGTGGCTATTCTACGTTCGTGACAGACGCGCATGTTGGTCCGTAACATCTGATCGCATGGTTGGATTTCGATTTTCGATCGGTCACCGATTTTACGCGACAAGAATATCCGTACAAAATCATCCAATATGTGCTCCAAAAGAGAGAAATATATATATATATATATTTATATAAATGTACGTCTGTGTATGTGTGCAACATACAGCCATAGATTTCGGGACAAACAGAATTCCGTTTCCTCTTCGTGAATGGTTATCCATATATAAATACACACCGATACATTTTCCATTTGTGTGTACGTGTGTGTTTGAACGAGTTTCCGATAATGTTGGACGCAGCCGGGCGTATTACTGGATAATGCGTTCTCCCTGAGCGTTTAATACAACGTCTGTAGCTGCATATACACTTGAATACACAAATACTACTTCACTTTCTAGATTTTCTGCGATATTTTCGTACACGGTGACGGTAAAATACGATTTGCGATCGGGATCGATTCTTTCAATGCATACGGAGGTGATCTTAATTCCTCAGAGTATTCCATACGTAAAAAAACGTCCTTTAATAACACATTTATTCACGTGACAATAAGAACAAAACCAACCATATACCATTTTTAGGACAATGATAAAAAACTTATTAAAAATAACGCAGTTTGAGCCTCGAACCCGAAGGCAGACGAATCAAAGACTCAGAGCTTTAATCCAGGAGATTCGAAAGCACAGACGAAATTTTAACTTATTTCGATACCGAATATCAAATAGAGAAAATTGAAACTCGTCCTTCTTTCCTAAAAATACAATATAATCTACTCGACAATTTCGTTGATACGTTCGAGATTAAGCCACATCTGAATTTCAAAAAGCGCCGAGGATAGCGCGAAACACATGAAAAAACTCAATGTATCCGAAAATATAACCAGCGTCTCGACGACAGTTCTAATGATCATGACTGCTGAGGGAGCACTACACCGTGATCGCATTTTGTACTTATATCTTACCGGAGGGCTCATTAAAATTAGTTATTCTTTTTTTTATAATTTTTCTCCAACATGTAGGTTGCCATTAATGGGTCGAGCATATGACCTCTGGCAGGTACTGCATCAAGTCTCAGTTATAATTAATCTCTCCCTCACTATTCTCTTTGATCTTCGCGTTTATTAAATATAATACAGTTGGGCGCCATGTCCAATATGTATTTAACACGATGCACAACTATGGGCTCTTTACTGTTATGTACCGCACACCCATGAGAGTACATAAATGTATTGATCTCTCCATCATTTCCACTCTCTTGTTGATTGAGCCTGCATCTCCCCTTCCGATCACTGTACCTAACTATAGATCTTCTCATCGTTACGGATAATAGTTTATCCGTGGGCACACACATATATATATATCCGTACAAAAACGAGATGAGGTTGATGTCGAGAGACCGATGCACGAATACATGTATATGAGCTGGAGCAACAGGAATATCTCTACGTACAGATACGTCTATTTGAACCAGTAACAATCTCGTGTCGCTCGAGTTACTTGGATTAATTTTACCATCCTAATTGTCACGTCACTCTCACGAAATAACTAACTGTCAACTAGTCCGACATGAAACACGTTTACTTTACGTATCAACTCAGATATCGTACAAATACATGTATACGTATTTATTCTTCATTTATAGATCAATTTAATCGTCATATAGAGATGAATTTCGATTTCGATAATTGCCTCGATGCATACGTTTCTTCTACATACAATTTTATTTTTAACTCGATTAGGTAAAAATTGTGCTATGCACACATACCACGCGTTACTGGAAATGGAATCCTATTAATTTCTCTTTTTTTTTTTTTTTTTTTATATCTTTCATTAGGTTTTATCACGTTTTATGTTTCCGTTCGGTGGATTATGACTCTTTCTGTATTCACAATTTTATTTAAACTCAGGAACATGGAGTATTTTTACAAAGCATATAGTTTTTCACAGTTGAAGCAATTGCATAGCTAAACATAAAGTCACTGGACAGTAAATGGCGAATGTGCAAACCGAACTGACGTACCTCTTGTTGGGCTTCGTTACTGTCAACGCTATGCGAACATAAATACACACACACACACACAGACCCATATTCAAAAAGCCCTTGGTTTCCTCTGCACCGAATTATGCATGAATCGCGTATATCCCGACGCAGAAAACCCATCGGTAAACCGGCTGCTAACTATTATACAAGAACGAGAGAGGATTATCGGTATATATATGTATACCACGAATCCACCCTGCGTCACTTTTCATCTCTCGAAATCCCAACTCTTTTTATTCGTTAAAGTAAAACAATTTTTTCTAACCTTCTCCTCCGCTCTTTCGTTATCCGCCACTTTTTTATTACCTTTCTACGTGATCTTGACAGTCTCATTTGATAAAAATAAAAATAACACGTTGTTTCTTCAACTCTTACCGTTTTTTTCTAGATTTCGTATCAAATCCCTTTATCCTCCAATTTTATTATCTTAACTAATCATATAAATCCGAAAGCTGGATTATTCGTTATATCTCTCCAACCAATGTACGAACCGTTATGACATGTGGCATCCGTATGTTTCGTGTGACATTTGATGGGTAGACAAACGACGATAGTCAAGCCGCAGACAACAACAGCTAGTTTAACAACGGATTTCAAATGATCAGGAATCGATAAAGAATTTATTTATATTTCACAGATTATACTGATGTATTTTTATGATTTTACAATCTAAAAATGTAATTCGAAGCCTATTCCGTTGAGATTTTGCGCCGAAGCGTCATTACGATTTGCGTACTATGTGCAGTTAGAATGTGAAATGTCTACAAGTATTTTGCGGTTGGAATGCTTTTCATTTAACAAATTTTCACGTTTTCCACATATGTATTTTTTCACGATACCAATCTGCACGAGATAGTGGACCGGGGAACCATACGAGGAACTAACGTTACGCTCCAATGTCCTATTTTCGATTCTGAATGGTTATTGTCCGAGGAAGAAGAGTACCTGCCGAGTTTCGTTCTCCACGAACGTGTAGAAGGCGCCGCTGTTAACTGAAAGGGCGCATTGAGCTTTTTAGCTCCCACCCCCCCCTTTCCTCCATCTCCCAGCGGACCGACTTTGTATTTCGTATATGTTTCTCGTTATGGTCTTGGTTTTATGATTTCTGCCTAGTTTTTTTCTTTGTATTACGACAAGCATGAAATCCATTATTCGTACACATTTACCCTGGACTAGAAAGTTACGATATAACCGAACCAATATTCGACCAGTGCTCTCCACGGCGCGTTTTCATTTCATCGTATTCGATTCGCCTGGATTCCACTCCGTTGGGATTAATATTACTTTTCTACCTTTCTGGACGATACAAAATAAACTTGGGGTTTTTCTTTTAAATTCATTTTACGTTGGCTATCTGAATCTTCTCTTATTGCATTGCGGTAGAAATGACTTTTTTTTTGCTCTCAAAGACCGCATAATATTTATGTATTTTGGTGTTAAATATATAAATATGATTTTTGTTAAGAAGTTATCAAATTGAATAATAATTCTCTCTCAACTTTCAAAGTTTTTCGTAGGGCTCGTTTGGATTTCTAACGGGAATATGATTTCCCTGTGCAATATTCACGTCGAGCTAATTGAAATGTAACACGAATTTCCGAACAACAATTAAACTACAAATGCTAGGTTCATACGTCACTTCCATCAATACATTTTATTCGAAGTTTTTCCCCTATGCATCAAAGCATATCAACTCCTACACATATTGATTCATTCAGAAAAGTTAGTTTACATGAAGAGAAAAACTTTTTGTTGTTGTTCATTAACTGAAGCTGCAGTTTCGGAGACTCAAAGCCAATGTGGTATATCGTATCTCGAGATTACAATACAAAATTTTATGTGCAATCACAAAAATTACATTTGAAAGTGCAATCACACGTTTTTCATATGCTTCGCTGCATTCTCTTTGCTTTTCCATTTTGTTTGAAATTTTCTTTCATCCTTCGTCGACTAACGAATCCCATAGAGGCTATCGTTCTTCACTGTTTTGTAGTTTAGAACCGCTTGTAGTGGTTAACGAACAAGGTCACTGGCTGCTCTATTCATGGAGAAATAGCCAGATGGATAGTGTATAGTCGTAGGATTGAGCAGGAGGGCTGCTCGTCCCTTCCTCGGGTCAAACACGCAATGTCGGTTCTCTCTTGATCGTACATCGCTACAGAGTCGCGTCGAAAAGAGCCAATATTCCAAGCAAGTGGTAGAGACATACATGCGCACACTAGTGCGCCCGCCTTTACACACACGCACACAGATACATTTGCGGCACTCGATTCATCCGGGAATTCAATTAGCGCCAGTTGCCGGAAACCTCAAGTAATTTGCACTCATATATACGTATACACACATACTATAATATACACCCATTGCTCGCTATACATGCCAGAAATTTCCTTAACCCTGGTCGGATGGACCAACCATGGATCGACCAAGACCACGATGTGGGGGCTGAGGCTTAGCGAATTTACATTACTCACACCAGCAACATTTTGTGACAGAAATTTGTGCGCTGATAAGGGTTGATAACGTTCGATATCAACGTAATTTTCCCTTATTATAAAAATTCAAGCCCTCATTCACTTTTTATTCATTTTGCAAATGTTACGAGATTTCATTATATCTTTGTTCTAAATACAAAAAAATTTCATGTTAATGGAGGTTTTTTTCTTTCTTATTCATCTGCATGCTCGTTTAATTCTTTTCAAGCCCTTCAAAACTCTGATGGATATTTCAATAGTTGTCATTTCATTCGAACTAATTATTTCGATTATATATTCACCATGTTTTCGAAAAATGGGTCAACAACTGCTTCCCCGTAAAACGAATATAAAAGTTATCCGTGGTTAATTAAGCATCCGGTACTAATTCATGAAAAACCCGTAAAATTCACACAAGAGCCCGATATTGTTTTTTTCGTTTTTTCGTTCTGCATTCCTCCTCTAGTTTTATCGTGATTAATTGTAATTTAACGCCTCCAACGAACTTTTCTTTGCTCACCAGAAGTTAAATTAACTGTCTCGCGCAGGGCTAGGAAAAAGCACTATTTTTCTGCGAGTTGTTGTTCTTCATTTAGTATTTCGTTTTGGTTTGCTTCTTTTTTTTTCTTCTCATTTTAAAATTTATATCATTTTTTTTTCTTATACCGAAGAGGGAAACTATTCATTGCAGCAGGATGAAGTGGAACTTGAATAACGCTGGGAGGAAGCTTTTTTCCCCATTCATTATCTTAACAACGTTGTTCCAACGGGAAGATAAAAATCACGGACGTTTTTTCTCGCTCGCGTTAAACCAAGCCCTTTAACCACTTCTTCATTGTTATATATTTATATAGTATATAAGTATGTGTGTATGCGTATATTTATATATGTTTATACATAACGCTGTACGTTGAAAGAGCGACAGGAGAGTGCTGTTACGTGAAATTTTCCGGATGTGCACGAGAAAATGAAAAATATTCTCCATCATTCAGGCTCGAAAAGCGTCGTTGTCGACATCGTCACAGGGCAACCTCTCTCCCGGCTAATGTAGGTTTACTCAGTTCCGAATCCCCTCATCTTTTCGCGCTTTATTTTACTTTTTTTCCCACTTTCTCACGGTCCCATTCGTATATAAGCAAACGCATACTACGGCGCGGCCAAACGACTTAGAGACGCGTTTTATCGATTTCGTGAACGAAAAAAGCTCTTGAAACGGAAGGGAAAAAATGCCTTTATTTCAAGAATAACCGCAAATATATCGCCTTCTTCTTATTTTTATTTTTATTCCTTCGATTTGATTGTCAGTTCAGCCTCGTATGTGCATGCGATCGCGGCTTGGCCCGGGGGCTTTGAAGACGATGTGTGTAGTAGTGAAACGTTGAAGCAGTATTCAGAAAACAAAAAGAAAACAAAAAATCGGAGGCAAGTTACGGCTCTTCCGGCTCTCATATTTTCTGGTATTATATTTCATGCTCGTATATATATATATATATGTATAAAATATACATATAAAAGGTATAGAAATATACACGGTGTGCAGAAAAGGCAGGCGTTCCATGGACCTCTTCCTTTTTTATTTTTCCTTCTCTATATATCTTCGTGTGTATAATATATCACACGTATATAATATACATCTCATATCCTGAGCTTCTTTTCTCAACGAGGAGAAAGAAAGAACGAGAAAAGGCTTTGCCCCGATCCCGCGGTAGACGCTCTTTTTTTTCTCGTTGATGTCGAACGATCGATCCTGAAGAGCTTATCGAAACCTGGTGGAACGCAACCGAGAAAATGACGACGAGCCTGCCAGAGAAAGAAGGCTGGAAGAACGATGAGAAAATGGAAACGGATCGAAAGAAAAGGAGAATAAGAGAAAAAGTGAGAAGGATAATAAGATAAGAAGAGAGGGAGAGCGAGACAGAGCAACCATCAGTTTGGTCCCTAACTTTATCGGATTAGTTGCGGTTTTCGCGGCTTTTGGCCTTGTCTGTCATCGACATTTCACTGAAACTTCGGTGTATTGCCTTGAAGCACGGTGTGCTACAATTTTTAAAAAGATTATCTCCTTCTTTCGAGAAACCGCGTATGGCATTCAATTTCGTTGAATTATTTTATTTCTTTCTCTCAGGAAAATCGAAACACGATGAATATTTTTTGTCAACGAACGAACAGATTAAATGATGTGTTTTGAAAATATCTGAAATACGGATGTACAAGAATTTGAATGATTTTTTTATCTTTTTCGACTTAATAACAAAAACAGTCCGCTCCTCTTATTTCTAATCAAAAGTCAACTATATTTCAAATGTAGCCGGATTATTTTTCAAGGCAACAGTACGCAATGAAATTCTGACTAAAACTCGAGTCACACATAATTACATTGACGATGGACTGAGAAAAAAGAAATAAATAAAGTAAGAAACAGTGCCGTCTGCTGTGCGAAGGAAAATTGCTTTCAGGGTAAAAGAGAAACGTGCACGGGGGTGTGAGGAAACGAGAGAAGTGCGCCGAGTGAAAGGATCTTTTTCGCTTGTTGTCTGACTGCACTTTTCTCGTTCTACTGCGGGATTATAGCCAGAAAGGAAAAGCAGTAGCAATTATCTCAACTGATTGCTCTTCTTGCACGTCAGATGTACTACCACTTCACATTCTGACAGTATTACACACGTTCAACGACCAATGTGTACGCCGTTGTAGAGATGAATAAAAGACATCAATGAACGAGAGCAATTAAAGTGGGACGAATGAACACTTTCGAAAAACATTTTCTTTTCTTTTTTTAACCAACACTGACTTATTCAAATATATTCCATTTTGCAAAAGTATAAAATAAAAATGGCCTCGCATTGACAAGCAAATTAATTCATTTTTTCATTAATTTCCTAAATAATGAACAATGGAAAATATGTCTTATTTTCCAATTTTTTTTTTTTTTTAGTCACAATTTGCTATTTCTACTTTTCGTCAAGCTATATCTTCATTATTATGTTTTTGTCAACATTTTTGCATCTTACTCATTTTGCTTCTTATTCTCAATTATCCCAATTCCTGCTCTGATAATAGCCGTTGATTTTTTCGAGAGCTTCAAAACTTTTGATGCCAGTAATCGCAATCACAAGAGCAATCGAGTTCACTGAAGTGCAAATGATTTTCAGTTCACTCATACTTTATAGACGATATACTCGAAGATGCATTTTCAAGAGAAGTTTCTCGGCTCTCAATAGCCGACAACGTGCCATAATTACTGGAACTCAGGACTCTAACCAACACAAGTGCAAAACGCGTTCACTTCCCATGCCCCCCTTGCCCCAACGTACTACTACCGTCACTTCTGAGCTGTCTCCACAGGGATAATTCTATTATCACCTCAAGCTACGAGCCCCTGCCACATTGTGACCTGTGCTGTACAGGTGATGATATTAAATTTACCGATAAACGTCGCGTTACATAACATGGATCCTCTTTAACGTTCAGTTCTGTACTCCACCGTCATGCCTGACATCCCGGGGGAAAAAAAAAAATCAGAAGTTACAGAGATACAAATAGTAAAAGAACGAAAAATAAAAATCTGACGAATGTTTAAATACGAAAAAGAATATTTCAAGAAACTCATCATTTTTTTTCCTGTAAATCCGAAATAACTTTGAATATTATCTTCATTTAATTTTTCAATGACCGAAAATTTTATCACCCCATTTATTTGTATTATTCAACATTTTGGATAACGCTAATCGAAAATGTTTTAAACAATAATGCGCACACATGCATCCGTGATGGAGAAAATAGTTTTGAGATTGATTCACGTTTCGTATATTTTCGCTCGTTCAGTTCCGCATGCACGCGGAACAGATCAAGAGGGATCTCTCGACCCTTCTATTTGTGCCACTGCCCATTGCTTTCATTTTTCGGCTCGTTGGAAAATAACACTAAAAAATGATGTTCCTTCATGAGGAATCGAACTTCTGTTGAAAACATCTTGATGATAAGAGGACGCACGAAATAATACAAAGTTGGGGAGGACAGGGATGGTTATCGTTCATTTTTGTTTCAATATGTGCGATAGAAATCTTCCATCATCTCGGCTTCGTTTCGCTTTGATTTCACTATATTTGATGTTAACAAAATATAATGAAAAAATAAAACAATATTTTGGTGACCGTATTCAATGAACCAATCAACGATTTCCAATAACATTTCGTTTTAACCATTCATTTGAACTCTTTCTTGTTGCTGTCGATCGATAGATTTTTTCCCAACTTTGTTAAATATTGTTGAAAAGCTGAACCACTTCTGATTTTATTCGAATAACGAGCAAGCTGCTGCTGCGAAAAACTGACGACTTTTGAAATAATAAAAAAAACAAGAGAAAGAGACTCAACGAAACCTCGTGGTGATATAACACAGGGCCGCGTTCATTAGTGTCCCGTGGTAACTAATTTTTATTTCGCCTCTCTTCTCCTGGTCCGGACTGCAGAAAAGGGCTGTTCGTGCTAGTATATAATAGTCTCCCACTCGTCTCTTCGTCCTTCTGCTCATGTATCTTTCATAGCCTGTTCGTACTGTTTTTAGACTCGTGCGAAATTCGCAATGTTTGAGGTTGAGTTTTTCGCTCTGAATTTACACTGAATGGATCGCAATTAAACGCATACGCAATTCATGTGTTTGTTCTTTTCATCGCGCCGTAATATAAAAAGAATTACGTGATTTTTGTAATATCCCGCCCGGAAGTTTGTTTTCTCATACGGTCTTATGACTTTTTTTAAAATTTTTTTATTTTTTATCTCTGTTGCACAATAAATGTCCGATCCTCACTCAGCGAGAAAATTTCCACGGTGAAAGGTACGTTATTGTATCCGTTATAAGTGATATATAGTCACGTAGGATCCTCTCACGTCGAGTCAGCCAAGATCGAAGCCGACACTTGGAGCTTTTATGCTTCGCGAGATACAAAGAGAGAAAAGAAGTCGCTCGATGTGGTGGGGCATCCAAGAGGAAATAAGAATCCATATCTCTTGCACGATCTCGCTCCATCGACTTTTTATCGGACCGAGCGTGAAATCGATTGTCGATATAAATATGTATGTACAAAAACTACATTGTGTTTTCCGCAAGTCTTAACTTCGTTCGCAACCCTTTTAAATCCAACGACTACTTTTCCCCGATCTTCTTTTGGTGGTGAGGTTATTAAATCATCCAAACCTCACGAATTCTTAACACTTCAAATGCACTCTGGTGCGAATCTTCGTCCCGAATTTTCCATTTTTTTGGATTGTTTGTAACGAAAATTTGTCTGTTGTTCCCTTTTGTCGGAAGAGAAGGTGCAACTGCTGCTTTCCTCGTAATCTAAAGAGTTTCTGATTAAAAGAAGAAGTTCTAATTTGTAGTATGTTTTTTATGGACTGACAAAAAATTGAGGACCATTGGAAAAATTAATTGTCAAAATCCATCAGTTTTTCGACAGATATTGTCGCATTCATGCAGTTTCATGGGAATCTAATGACTTTTTTAATGAGTTGACTTTTATAATTATTATTATTCTTTTTTATAAAGAAAAAATATACATATATTGAAGAAATATAGCGAAAAAAATTGAATCGTCATTTGTAACGATTGCGTTAAACACATATATTTCATAAACATAAATTGGACGAGAACTGCATCGGATGAATTCTTATAGATTCTCTTCAGTGCTGAATTTGTTGATTAATTTTCTTCGGTACTTACTCTATACTTGTGTCCCTCGCAGACTGTAAATGTCGTGCAGTAAAATGAGTATCACTTCCCTTGAAGGTTTCAAGCTGAATTGCAGTCGTCGAAACGTCAGCAGGGCTTTATTAGCTGTCTCAGCATTTTGAACATCTCATTGCCTCATGACGCTGCTGAAAATAGTTTGAACCTGGAATTTAAAAAGATTTCATCTTAATACGACCTTATTTTGTGACGTCATTGAAGCTGCGATAATAAAAACGTTCGATAATTAATTAGCTCAGTTCGAGTAAGTTTCGAAAATATCGGACAATGAATAAAATATCTCATCAATCACGCCATAAGACTGATGGATGAATACGACGCGTGAAATAAATTAGCAACTTCTTAAACAATGTTATTAGTTTAGGAAATACGAACAATTAGCTATAAAATGATAAGATTGATTGGACGCTGACCTAGAAGAGACTCACGGGATATGATCTACGGAAGCTACGGAAATTCCAATTGAATGTTTTTATAAGCGGATATTGGGTTTTAACTCGATGCGATCGATTTGAGCTGAGAATATAAAATCCTCACATTTTCCAGTCTTACAGCGGCAAACTTCTGTCCATAAGTAATCCCGGTGAAAAAATACAGTGCCATGATCTTATTTATGCATAGTTATCCCTAAATTTTTTTTCGTAAACTTGGCAATCGACGAACAGAAGCGTTTTGATAATTATATCAGAAAAGGAATATGGTTTAAAAAATTTCTTTGTATTTCAATGTAGCAACCAGAATGTTTCCGTGCTCTGGCTTTCTCCATTATTCTCCAGCACCAACAGAAATAATGAATAATGAAATTTAATAATTATCAATAATAATAATATCACCTTATGGACAAATTCGAGCTATCGAACCGTAACGATTAGAACGAACTGCACATCGAGATGTGATTGAACATTACGTATGTTTAACGCAATAACATGGTGCTCCGAAGGGTTTTCGTATAACTGGCGAAGTCGGCCTCTCTCGTTGCGTTGATCGACCGAAGCCTGAACCATAGCCATCAAAATCGGATATCCATTGACCTCCGAAGAGCTTCCTTTCAGTCGAAATATATATTATAGCAAGTTACAATTGAACTGAACGGTAGTGTAAATATAGAGAGAATCGTACCAGCAGTCCATGAGCAACTATCGATCGTAAACACCCCTCGTGATTGGACCGGAATTTCCATCCCCTTTGCATCGACCGTCCGTAGTTACGTCTTTCTTACTCGTGCATCGAAATTCCCTCTGTTTATCGCTTTCTCCTCAAACTTTCTCTCTTCAGCGATCAATGGATTAACGAGAGTGCAAAAGAGAAAGAGAGTCTCGACTGAACCATCGGTGAATCTACAGACCCGCGTCCCTCCCACTTGCCGATTATTCATCACCTTTATCAAAGGCAGTGGCGGCCGATAACACGCTCATCCATACGTACGCGCATAAATCCGACACGAAAATACACATGTATCACAACTGCACTATTTGTTCTCCCGAATGTATTTATTCAAGTTGTGCACTTGAGTTTCGAACTCTTCGACCTCGACATTGAATTTCAACATGTTCATTTTCTCTCAGTCTAAGGAGACCAATTCAGAGCATGCCTTGACTTTATTCATCGAGACGATTTTTATAAATTATCTGTTTAAAAAATCGACGTAGCGGTAAAAAGTAACGTGACGTATTGGTCATGTGTTTTTTTCGCGGCGAAAAAAGAAATGGCGTGAAAAACACGGAGGTTGAAAAAATGGAAAGGCTAGTGACGGAACACGACAGCCAAATTCAGCATTACTGCTTCATACGTCGGTACTTTTTTTTCCCTCCGTTACTACGACCAGCGACATAGGCTTGTCACGTGTCATTCAAAATGGTTTTTGCCTCCATATTCACGGCCACCGGTATTGGACAAGTCAGTGCTGTATTGTCGTTGGTAAACGACTCATTTTTGTCAACAACTACGAGCACATGTATGCCATGAATTGTTCAACAGAATGACACGCATCCGGAGACAAACACACAGGTAGACATATATCTGCCTTGGGCGCATATATCGTTTGGATATTCACATCAAGCGATCTTCGCGCAACCATTCGTGATCTGCATTAGGGAACGTTCATCAAACCTCCATAATGCTTTATATATTTATTTCCTTCCACTGACGGAACAACATTTCAATGAAGCTCAAATCGCAATTGTTCAAATTATCCACCAAATTTCACCAATACAATAACAAATTTGTATGTCAAAAAAATTTGCAATTGGAAAGCTAATTGAATGTTCAATTCTCATACTATTTAACGTGCGTCAGGTTTGATGATACTTTTGTCTTTCGATTGTTGGAATTCGAGCGAAATAGTGTAAATAATTCAAAAAAATTCGACATTCTATAAAAATAACTCGGCAGCAGATAGCAATAGGTATGTCTATTTTTTCCGTTAAAACAATATCAGACGTACAAACGCAGAAAACGACTGAATCTCTACATTTTTCGATGTAGGCAACACTTATTTGGGCGACGAGGCATCGGGTATTTATTCATCATTGTATTTTGGGGATCTGTCCATAGGCCACAATGCTTCTTCAAGTTCCCGCATAGTTATTAACTATGGATGAACATTGCGATATTCCAGGGCCCGAAATATCTCTATTGAGGCAAAGGATACGAGATCTTTGTTCTAATTTCAATCTGAATATAAATTCCTTGACTTGTTCAACAATTCATCGAGGATCGCAAATGCCAGCCTCGTAAATATTCTTTTACGGTGTAAAATCTTGGTAGGCCACTGGATGTTTTACGAGGGTAGTGGAATAATATAAAGGACATGCGAAACAGTCTCAGCGAGGACAATTCAATCCCGGAATGTGCTGCTCGTAAACTTGTATCTGCTCGGGCGAGGTCCTTCATTATATGGTTCATCTAATCAAAGAGTTATTGCAATTCTTCACCACTTTTGCACTTATGTTTATACGATGCGAAGACGAATTGTGCAGTTGCGCTATTTCGTGATTTTTGAATGGCGACGAATACTTTACATTTTCATATAATTATTTTTGGTTGAAGGACGCCTTGAAATGAAAAAAAAGTAAAATCGTTGCCATCAGCTTTGCCATTCAATCGTTTTCGGTCCGATTTTTTTTGGAAATTCAAATTCAAAATGACTGCTCCTTCAAGTCTGTGTTGTGTGGAAAATAAATTTGTCCCTAACCGGATTCGATTGAGCATTGAACCATCAGGATGAGAGATGCACGAACATTAGATGGTAGTTTTGGAGAGACAACACAGCGACTCAACTCAAAATTTCCTCACAGTCTTCGTTATCTGCTTTCTGAGCTCCCTCAGGACTTTGATAAGTTTGTAGGATGAACTGATCTCCCATTTCTCCTTCGTGAGCTATACGCTAGGAGCAGAGCATTCTTAACCATTGATCCTCTTCCGTGCTCGTACCACGATCGTCTGTGTATACATACACACGGAACAATTCAGAATGCATAGCCGGAACTTTGTTGCCACGTGATTTTAGTTGGTATGTTGAGCTTCGGTGGCGAGATCGAAGGTTTACCGTGTGCTCCAATTTTTACAGCAAAAAAACCAATCACACTTGTTTTGTTATCGTTTCTTTTTTCATGAATACTGACACCACGGAAATTTCAATTAGCCATTTTGCAACGATCTTCATTTGTTATTTACTCACGGATGTGGTCTATCATAACGCGGTATATATGTAACATCAGACATTCACGTCGAACTGCATTGACGTTCTTCCTCGGGTCTTGTTTCCCGAGCGCTTAATCCACAGCGAGCTATAACTCACGCCGTATCCAAAGTTTCGAAGTCTGTAGTCCGCTCATGGGACCGACTAATAAATGAGTCTTCGTCCTATCGCACTACCCCCAACCGACGCTAGTGACTGAGGTGCTTTTCTACCCAACATAGTCGAGAAACACTCCAAGTCTATTTCCCAAGCGAGTATCGAGAGAATACTCTTGGTGAATAGTACATATACTCGCGTATGTGTGTGCAAACGTATTGAGGCTTCCAGTGAAAAGCGAATAAGTGAAATTTCCAATCTCGAGGAGTGTGTGGAATCAGAAGGAGCGAAGGCAACACTTTAGTGCCTGAAAAAACGTTAAGAATATTGTGAAAATCCTATAAAAAGGAAGAAAAGTACGTGATCAAATTTCCAAATACTGTTCCGATTGTCGCACACTACTTTCATCGAGTTTAGTGTGTAACGAGGACTATTTTCCTTCGCTTAAGTATTTGCTGTACTTTACTTTATTTTTTATTTGTCAGCCATTTTCCATTTTGTATTTACTACATCATTTCAAAATATATACGAAAAACAAACGAGAATAATGATGAACAAAATTGTGGACTGCGATGTAACTTCACTCAAAGTACGCAATTCAAAGTGCGAACTCACTATGATCTCATACTCACTATGATCTCATACTCTGCATACGGCTCTTTAGCAGCCGTCATATAACTTCTGATGCTTGAGCCTGACGTACCAACACAAAATGTGACGTTGATAACATCGCGCGTAGTGCACGACATTTTTTTTATTCTTTTTTTTTCGTCTCATACGTGGCAGACTATCTCGTATCCTTTGGTCGAGGGTATATATTGTAATGCGGACCCGAAGAGAGCTCGACCTGATTGCGAAGAGGCCACTGCCGCCGGCAAGAGATAATACGGTGTACTTGAAGTATTCCTTCTCTCGCCCCAGTTGGTGCTCCGCTTCTGTATCCATCTACCTATATGAGTATATAGGTATGACCAAATTGTCTGCAGAACTCATTCCTTTCTGGAAGCTATAGTAATCTCCTCCTTTGGCGATTACTCTGCTGGTTCTCTTTTCTAGCAAGAACAGAACGAGATACTTGACCTTATACAGCATGACAAATAGAGTCCGTAAATCCATGCTAAAATATAGCAATGATATAACGATTATGAACTGATAATCCTCCATAGAACCGTATAAGTTTGGATTAACTTCGCTTTCGCGAGGCTAGCTTGAAATTCTATCGAACAACAACAGTATTCCAGGTACTTTAATTGGAATAATCGATTTTATCCGGTCTTCGCTGTTGATGTTACATCTCACTTCTCGTTTTTTCTTGCCACTCAACGATCTCCTGCACATTCTGTATAATTGATGAATCGTCATGGAGACGAATTGCAGGAAGCAAATTTTATCGAAGTAACGAGTTTTCTTCTTTTTTTCTTTTCTTCTCCATCTTGTTAGATTTCTCGAGAGTTTTGGTGATTAAATAAGTGGATCACTCAGATTCTCGGTTAGTTAAAGAAGATCACAAAGTTTCTTGAATTTCCGACTGTTATTGTACAAATCTACAACCTTCGATCGCCGAGTCAAACTTTTTCATGGTGCTGAAGCTCGCGTTGTTGTAACCTCACGAAAGGTATTTTCGTTATTCATTTAATTTATTTTTCATTTTGATATCGTAACATTCTTTTTCGTTTCTATATGGTGTTGTGTAATAAAATTATTTTGTTGAAATCTCTAATTGTTGGCTGTTCCGAAGCTTTTACTCATATCACATCGTTTGTATAGTATTTCATGGATGCACGAATTTGGCAAAATGACAAATTTCGTTTATGGCTTGAAACACTTTGTCTACATTTTCGATCGACTAAACACAGGCTCGAATTCGTATGATGTTTATGATTTGGAATGGAACCCAACAAATCCTCTTTAACGAAATAATTCTCGTTTCTGCTGAGTCAATGTTTACGTATATGAGTATCGAATGTATGAGGAAGTAATGGTGCATATTGTACTCGCTCTTGTTAATGAATTTATTTGTTAATTTAGTCACGAAAATCATTCATAAATACGATTTTAGAGAGATACGAGGTTGGTGTAAATCGTAGAATTTGAGTCCGTTAATAACATAGTAACGAAAGTTTATGCGGGACTTTTGCAGCCCAGGGCCTGCGTTGTATTTATTTGTGGCCCAGGTGCAGAAGGCATCCATTTTGTATACGTATACAAGGCTATACGAGGGGGTGAAAGCAAAAGTTTACTGCTGATGTAGCTGAAAAGCGCGCGAGAGAAAGAAAGAAGGAGAGACCAGACGGGGAAGCTCGTTATGCGATGAAGCCAGCAAATAATCTCAAGACCCGAGGAGAGAAACTCACACTTGGAGCCGGGAGTTTATAATCGGGGATTAATTTGGCGTCGATATCGCACAGCTTCCAACCCCCATTATTTTACACGGCTGGTAGCAATCCAAGTGGCGCCTCATCCCTTTTGGATAAGGTATAAGAACGCGATTTAGAACGTCGAGAAATTTCACGAGATCCAACATATTAATTATTCCTGATAAACCCGTAATGGCTCTGCGCGGATTCCTTGATAAACCCTCGAGCTTAGTCTTCGATTTATATCTCGATGCATCTTAACTATAAACAAAACACTCCTCTCCACGCTTATTTGTTGTTTAATTTAGAAAAGTTAAGAAAATTTGGCTGTTTACTATCATTCCGAATCCTAATAGTTGGATATAAAAGCCACAGTGGAAAAAACATTAACGCCCTTCTTAGTGGCTATTCGTTCGCAAAAATTCGATGATTCTCCTGGCACTTCGGAGGAATTGATTGCTATTTTTTTACCATTAGCGAATTGTCTTGGACGGTACTTTCGCATCAGCCACAATAAGAGAAACCTGCATTTTTGTGATTTTTTTTCGAAAACCCCAGTGGCCAACATATCCAGTGGAATTTCAATAAAAACTTTTATCCATCCAAACTCGAGCACTCTAATCCATCCGATAGTCTTGCTTTTTTCAAATCTTCCTTTTTCATGGTGGATTATACCACGTCCGATAACTCACTCTACCGAACGAGTTTCCAGCGTGGTATACTTCGTCTTCCTGATGTATGTTCTTGCAGAACTAATTATTTTTCGAGTAGAAGCACATACATGTAGATCTTTTGTCCCTTGCGTATTCTCCATATATTTGAGAGGGTACATGCACGCTCGATTGTTACGCCATGCAAAAATTTCGATTTATCCATTGGAAGGAAAGCTCACGGAAGGAACGAGAGACGGCTGTGACCATCGATCTTTCTTCTCCATTCATTTTTTTATTCATTAATTCTGGAATAACGACACCCCCGAGGCTCTAGTTGCATTCACCCTCTCGCAGCTCTGCTGTATGCAGCTACGAAAAAGTTTGAGCATGCATGCGCCCGCGTACTTTTATTATGCCTGTGGACGGATTCTTGTTCTGGCCCAACTCCCAAAGAAGCCTGAAAACTCGTACGCCAAACTCTCCGCGTCCTTCTGGCCTCATGCAAATCTTAGAAGCCACCGAACTAGTGAGCCATATCCAGAAGAAGCTCTCTTGGGAATCGGCTCGCCATAACGTTTCAGGTGCTTCCATTAAACTCCACCTCGACTTCTTCTGTTTTCTTCTTTCACATTTCCTTTTCGTCCTTTCTCGTTTGTCTGCCATGTCAAGCGTATATAATAATGAAAAACTTTTAACTCGAATCGCTCACTCACTGGGCAGCGTCGGGATTGCAAAAGAGGACATTTTGTACAACGAGTCAGAAAAATTTTCCATTGCGTAAGACCAATGCTTGGAGAATTACAACGATTCTTCCGAGTTACGGATTTCGATAAATTATCCCTGAATTGCGGAAAAGAAACCAGCGTGGGAAGTCCAGAAAAAACAACCTTAGGCAAAGCAATAAGAGACTAGTAGGCGGAGGAATAAGCAGATAAAGGGTGGAGAAGGACTTATATTTCTTGGTTGTGAAGATTTCAGAGTAGAAGTCTCTTTCTCTTCTTCGTTCTGGTTTAGTCTTATCTCGCAGCGTCCAATCTCCGCGGATTAAAACCTCGACTAGTTTATCCTTCCTCGCGGATCAGCAAACATTTATTTTTACTTTTTAAAGGATTCGTACTCTGCTCCACTTGAGAAAGACCGAAACCACGCCAAACTCATTAGTTACCATAGCGTGCTGGCAATTATACACGTGCTCTGAAATAAATGGCACGATTTTTCTGAAAGCATATATTTGAACTGAGCCTCACGTGGATCCTTTTTTCCCAGAAAGCTCCACCGAAGTCATAATTCTCGTGCTGGTGAAGCTTTTCAGTATCGATTCGTAGAAGTAAAATGTATTTTTGATGTCCAGATCAAATGGTGACTGCAGGAATTTCAGATCAGATCGATTCCTCTGACAATCGCAAAAGTAAAAGGTCACCAAAACCCCTCGCTTAACGGGATGAAAACGATTTCCATTAAAGACATACCCGGAAATACTCTTAATTTGTGTTATTTTTGGTCGTGTCATTGCAATGTCCACCCTGTTCCGTTTTCCCATCTCAAGGAATAAGTGTCTCCAACGACGATGGACCATTTTCGTACGGTCGATGTTTCGTCGACGTCGATGTCAGCATGTTTTTCGAAGAATGTCGACGAGGGAGGGTCGTAGCCCGTGCTATCAGCGTCGGAAAGAGAGGCCAATTTCACGAAGGGTTCCTACATCCTACATCCTGTGGCTTTATCGCGCGAGGCACAAAGCGGTAGCAACGCAATCGACTGGAAAGAGGAAGCCAAAGAGAGATTATAACATAGTCTGTCGATGCAAAGCGTGAACCTTTGCGATACAGCCTCTCTTAAGGTCGTGAAAAATATAACGATATACATGTAAACATCATTTACAAACGTAGAATAACGACTGTTTGAGTTCCCCATTTGTTCGACTGTACTCGGGAGTGAAACAGGGCATTATTCACCTAACTCTTATCTTGTTTTTACACGCACTCTCAGGCACACTAAAAAATATTGCTAACTTCAGCTTCCACTTCTTTCTTTCTTATTTCCATTTTCTTTCTCGCCTGTGGAAAAAATAAATTCCCCTCGCTTACATATATTGTTAACTACGTTTTCGACTATTCAATAAAAACTTTTGAACTTTAGGTGGATGCTGTAAAAAAAACAGAATTCAGACATGGGCGTTGACAACTGTTCGACACATTTTTAAATTCTCATTTTCGTTAGGGCAGAATATTTTTTCGTCGCTCTTTGAATTTTTTACATATAATACTGTTGACGTTTGAGCAAAGCGTTGGGGTAATTTCTGTAACTACATTCTATCGAGATTATTACGTTACTATTTATGAGTAACTCTATGAAAATCTTCGTTCGTTCGTTCCAATTTATTCCGTCAATGAAACACAAGATAATGAAGTGTCGTATACATAAATAAATGAATGTTTTTGTTTTTCTTGTTTCAGCGAGCAACAACGTTAACGAGCCACCGATATTCGATGCGTTTGGTTACCCTTCAGGCCTTCCGCTTTCCGAAGCGACGCCAGTGGGCACTGAAATCTTTACACTCAAAGGTCACGATCCCGAAAATTCACCAGTCAAATGGGACATTCAATCGACCGAAGAGTTCACCGTTGATCAACACACCGGGGTCATCACGTTGGCGAAACCGCTCGATCGTGAGGTAAATTTGATTCTTTAATGTAACATCGATTATTTAGATTCGTGCATGAACCACTCACTACTGAATTTTCATATTTTTATTTCTATCACTGGTTTACAAGCATTGCCTCAGGTATTTATCTGATTTACAATTCAAAAATCGATTTCGATGTTTTATTTATTTGTAATCCTTATGCCACCGGCGAAAAATGACACATAAAAAGTTAAAAAAAAGATAACAAGGGGATATTGACATGCAGTAAATTTTTTTATTCATTCATTATCCTTTACATTCGAAAAACTCTTTATTCCGGTTCTCGTAATCTTCTCCCGTTCGTCATGGACTTCATTCCGTAATCCGTTATAACTTCGTATCATTAATTTGTTGGAACCATCTGTTAATAATTGTCGCTTAAGCCACAGATCTATATTTCTGTGTCTTAAACTATACAGACGTCATATACATGCTACAAATTCCTAACAAATAGTATAACGCCACTGAGTGTTATCACACGCTAATAAACGTCGTGAAATATCCATTATTCAGTGTCCTGGAGGACACAAGCGACGCTTCCCGTTTGGATTATTGGTCTCGAGCGAGTACAACGTTCGAATGGGGTCAAACAGGAATTTGAATTATTGTATGCACTAGTTACTAAAACGGTATTGGACTGAATTAAGACTGTATAATTTACATATCGTTTTCTTGGACTAACAGATGACACTTTTTCTGTTTATTTTAACGCTATCGTCATACATTTTGATGAAATAAAAAATTCTCCATAAAACGGAGCTTCATTAATTTTCACGGATACCCGCATTTCGACTTGCATGCAATTGAAAATGTTTTCAATGATTTTATTCAAAGTAAATGGAATGATGAACCTAACTAAGATGGATTGCATGTTGAGCGTCTGTTTTTCAAACACATACAAAAAAGCTGCATGTCGAAGTGGTTATAGCGTGGAACACTTGAGAGGATAATGAAAAAATCGATTGTAAACAAACAGTAGAAAACTTTGAATCAAGTGTAAAAAGGAAAAAGTGGTCATTGAAAAAGTCCAGGGGACTTGAAAAGGTGCGAAATAAAAATTGTCCAAAGTCTAAAATATAAACATCTTTGAGTCCTTGAAAGATTTCGATACATTATGAACTGGTGATTTGCAGAACATTGTGGTACTCGTAAGTGACTCCAATTCATAGCTCCAAGTGCGACAAAATGTTGAGAAACTCCAGCGATACGAATCTCGAAGATATAATGCAAAAAAAAAAATGCTCCGTTGATCATGAACGTTAAAAGAGCACTAAACAGCCTAGGGCAACATCGGACGTGCCACACTGGATCTGAGGAGGGAAACGCTCCGTGGATACACATTTATATAAATAGAAATTTGTTTTTTGTTCACCTTGCCCTCGTGCTTTGCGCTTGTCGTCAACAGGAAATCGACTCCTGCGAAAAAAATGAAAGCAGCATCAACCGAGAGCACCAATCCTGACTTTTTCTCTTTTTCTACCTTTCTCGATTCTTTTGTCCACGTATCGCGATCCATGTCGCAACTCCCTCTCCACACAG
This sequence comes from Campoletis sonorensis, assembly GCA_013761285.1. NCBI lineage: Eukaryota > Metazoa > Arthropoda > Insecta > Hymenoptera > Ichneumonidae > Campoletis > Campoletis sonorensis. The sequence goes on from JACEOJ010000111.1 coordinate 2,219,518, forward strand.
CAGCTGCATTGTACTTCTCCATTGCTTTGCTTGTATTTCCTTCTATTTTTAGTTATTTTTTTCCTCATTTTTATCCCCAGGGCTCCGTGGGTATCTGCGGTCGACGGACCAAGCCGGAAAATACGTCGGTGAACCACCGTTGAAATTATCTCGGGCAACCTTCGAGAAAGCCGAGAAGAATGCTGAATGTGATACCTATACAAAGATATAAATGTGTATATATATATATGTATAATATGTAGAAAAGTGCTGATACGCCACTTCCGGTAAATAACACGGACAATACACGAGCCACATTCTCCAGGAGCTCCAACCCACAAGAACAAGAATACATAATAATAACAACAACAACAATAATAATAATAATAATGACAATAATGGTACAGACAAAATAAATATAAATATATCTGAAAGACCGATCGTTCTTTCGAATCTCACGTGAACGCAGACGAGAGGGACATAAGAATGGCATTTGGAGAAAAAAAAATCGCGCAAAATAATGGATGAATGGGATGAAATGACAGTGAAAACTGAACAAGTTACGGTTCTCGACTTCATCGAAAATCACTATAATCGTTGATGCACCTCCTTCATTTCTTTTCAACTTCAATTTTCTCCAACCCCTCTTTTTATCTATTCAACTCGTGTTTTTTTTTCTTCAACTTTTTTTCGTCATTGTTCTTGAAGTTATCGAATTATATCGTTAGAAAATTTTTACAAAATAGTTATAATTTCAACTGTGCCAACGGCTAATCAACACGCGACGAAAGTAAAAATCTCAGAGTCTGATAAGACACGGATTAATTTTTTTTTTTTATACTGGAGGGAGAACAGAATTTCAAGAGTAATTTTTTTTTTATTCATTGATTAAATTATAAAGGCTACTTTTTTTACAAGAAATTTGTTGACTAATTTTATGATTATTCGATGTAATTTGCAGAATGAATCGAAAGTTTTAATTTTTTGTATATATATTTAAAAATCATATGACATTTGAAACGTTGTGAATGTTACCTGTCATTCGTCTGTTTGTTGACGACGTGTTCCGGCCGTCATTACCGAAAGCTTCTGCCACCACAGGTTGTATGCAGTTTGCATTTACTTTGACGTTAATTTGACTTACAGCACGACTTTGCGTTGAACAAAACTCCGAAATGCTGAAAATATATATATTCACAGAAGGGGCTTACATGAGGAAGGATAGCTGTGCACGATAGTCCGGATCGCCGAGTAAACTTCTCCTCCGACTTTCCAAAGTAATCGGCGGTATTTTCACCGTGAAAGGATATAATAGGCGGGGGAGAAAGAGGAAGAGGGGAAAAGGGAGAAATGAGGGATGCTGAAATAAACGAAGATGGGCTTTTCTTAGGAGAATTCAAATAGAGGCCGATTTAATTTCCCTTCGAGGCACATACTTTAAGCAGCCTACGGGGCGAATTTCGAAGGTCAACACCCCTGTACTCGTGCAGCGTCGAGATTTTCCAAGACGCCAGAAAAGCTTACCCTCCTACCATGAGCTTTTGCATCCCTTTCACTTCTCTCGTGTTCTCTCTCTCTCTCTCTCTCTCTCATTCTTTGGCTCTCTCTCCCTCCTTGAGGTTTTCCCACCCTTACTATCTCAATAAACAAACGTGCTTCCGGGCGTTCTAATCTAATTTCAAACAATTGCGTTAGCTACGTTATTGTTAACCCACGGGAAGATGTAAATCCCCTGCCAAAGTGTTTCAACCGTGCAAGGATGGTGTGCACGGTGCGAGAACGGCAAAACTAATAATAGTGCCTGAATGAGGAGGGCAAATGGTCTGGAAATATTCGACTATTTGGTTTTCCTTTTTTTTTCAGCGTAAATCATTTATTTATTCAAAAAAATGTATGATGAAAATTGAATTCATTGACTAGGTGGATCTTTCTTTTGTACCAGCAATATTGACTTTTGTACTAGTAATATTGTTTTTTTCTTACCAGAAAAACGACACGATACGATTTTTTGTCACACTCGAGGACGAAGTGCCTGAGGGACAGCAACCGAATAACGTCGGCGTTGATGCATACGTAATCGTTCTTGACGTTAATGATAATCCACCTCAATTTTCGGGAACACCCTACGAAGCTACCGTGGACGAGGATGAAAAATTAGGCACGACCGTATTGCCTGGTATCCGCGTCACCGATTCTGACTTGATTGGCGATAATATCGAGCTCACATGTGTACCGCAACCACAGGTATAAAGAGATTACAATATGATAAAAAAGTGTTTTTTTTTTTTTTTTTTTTTTTTTCTTTCAAAACCACATCCTCAAAGTAAAAAAAAATCACAGTAAAATTGATTTCCTTTATCAACAAGGATTTTTTCTTAGAATTCCAACTGTCCAATTAAGCGTGTATTCATTGGAATTTGTGAAATGTGATCATTGTCGAAAATAACCCGTTCCCATAAATTCGTATAGTTTTAATGAATATTTCAAAAAATATATCATTTTTTATGCTAGTTAATATAGTTAAGTTGAAAAAATCGCTTTGATCCCGACCAATTTTTGTTCATTGGGAAAGAAAGAATTCGGTTTGCAGCAGATACAATGGTCGACAACACGAAATTGATTTGTTTCCATGGTCGTAACAAATACAGAAATAGTTAGTGTCGAATTGTCTCTGTTACTCGAGCTTCGAAATTTTATAAATGAACCGTGCGATTTCTGGATAAAAATAGGAAATGGGTCATCCGCGATAAAGTACATTTTTCGCAAAGTAATTATTCAATGATTGCGGAGGACGAAAATGAAAGAATAAAAACTAAACCTTTGGCCGATCGTATATTCGTTATCAAAGAGAAATTCTCGTAACGAGCTAGATATAACTTGGTTTTCGTATGATTAAGAACACCGAGGAATGAATTGAATGGTAACAAATACGAGCGTTTGAACCCAGAGAGAGAATTGCCCACGAGATTGCACACGTATGCTCACTCGTGCTCGATATATTTCAATGCCGCTGCTACCAACTACACCCTACTTCTTCCTCCAATTTTATATCAATCGTGTAAAGCCTCGAAAACCCTTAACTAATGGTTGATATAGTTGTGTACATGCCCATGCGGCTAAAGCGTGCTGCACGGACTCGAGTTTTAATGGTCTACGTTTTGCAAACTACAATAAACTCTGTTCAATGTATATTTATATGTATATCGTGCAAATTTCAAATACCGAGTCAAACTTTCTTCTCTGCTTTTTCCCTCTGACCGTAAAAAACTCTTTTTTTTGTTGTTGTTTCCAGAGCTTAACAAACGTTGTGACTAGAAAAAATGACTTCAATTGCTCAAAAGATAGTACCGTTCCGATTGCAACGGAAAACAAGCTTTATTTGATCCACGTGCAAGTAGATTAACGCTGCAGTTCTCGTTTTGCACCCTTTCAATTTTTTCTTCCATTCAATCGGGTTGACAGATTGATTGAAAAAATGACAACATTGACGTATCCGTTTTATTGATCTTCATCGATGTATTATTTTAAGAATGTAGGCAATGGTATTATATTGGATATTGAAAGGAAACGATTCTTTTTCAATCATTTCTGTGACTCAAATGATAATCATAAAACTTTCAAATTAATCGAGAAAAAAATTATGCAGTATGGATGCTGGGGTGCGCATGAAAACGCATTTTAATTCTTTATATTAATGCAAACAGATTTGGGCAGAAATACGTTTTCATCAAGAGCAACTGTTTACGTTGAAAGTTCGAAGTTTTCAAATAAAAAATTGAAGTATCGCAGTAATTGCTCGAAGTTGTATACTAACGACCATATTTTTCTAAATTTTGGTTTTAATTATGTAAAAGTGCATATGTTGCATGCCTGATACGTTGAATGCTGGATCAACAAAAATTTTGAAAATCCATTCCAGTTTCATGACTTTTTGAACAATCTTGCCTTTGATCTCGATGATGCTATTTAGTTAGCATCATTGGAATATATCAAAATTTCTTTTTTTTCTTCAGAGGAACCGAAAATTCATATGCACAGTTTGGCTACGATAATTGAACGATAATTGCGACGCCAAAACTAAATTCCAATAAAAATTCCAATAAAAATTAAAGTAAGAAGAAAAAATACATCCATTTCGTATGAATAATAAGTGCATTCCAATGGTATAAACTTCAATACCATCGCTTTGCACAGATCGGATAGATATAATACGCTTTGTGTAATTAAAAGTACAATGAGTGACAAATTTCATTGTCTGTCGCCTTGTCATCTGAGTTATGTACTCTTCGCTGTTTCCAAAGTACTGAAACATTTACGTGTGTATCAAAGAGAAACATTTGTATAGTCCGTGTAGAACATGAACTCGATTAAAACATCACTTTATACAAAAGTCCACTATCCCTTTGTCCGAGTAATGAAGAGGGCGGTATTAATGAATATTGGAAAATCATTAGAGTTGCTAAAATCTCTCGTTTGTGTTCTCTGTACGTGTGCTGCAGTTCCCGGACGCTTGCATCAAGTTTGGTATCGATGACGTGGAGAAAAGCGAAAAAACGTACGTTGGTGCACTCGTGCTGCGACAGCCACTCGACTATAAGCAACGGCCTTTCTACCAATTGCTGTTACGGGCAAGCGTAAGTTATCCAAAGAAAATAAAATTGAAAGAAATATGCGATATAAAAAATACTGATTTTAATTAAACTGAGAGTCTCCTGACGCGAACACACACTTTTTTCTCTCTTTCTCTCTCTCTTAAGGTTCCCAATGAATTCACAGATAACGAGAAAAATGGGTAAAACTCATTTCTCATTGAGCAAGACTGCCTCGGGGGCCTTACGCCACCCTTGGGGAAAAATTGAGACAATTTTTTTTTTTCATTGAAAAAGTTTTGATCGTTCCAAGAATCTCTTCAAAGTGATTCTCGTACATGAAAATAATTAAAAAATTAAGTCTGATAGAGACTTTTCTTTATTTTTGTTGGAATTTTTTTTCCAAGGAATAATGCGACTAAACATTGAATGGATTCATTTTAATTGAATGATCTCGTTCAATTGATTGTCCTGAAAAACTGAAAACCTGAATCATTCGCATGTCGATCCGATAAATGAATTCTATTGAATCAATTTATTCGTTTATATATTTTAGTTTTTTATTTGTTTTATTTTAAGTCTTCAATTTTGATCGTCTAAACAGGATGGTACGAATAACGCAACCACAGGAGTCGAGATCAAAGTGAGGGATATACAGAACAGTCCACCCGAATTTTTGGATTCATTGACCGGTGTCGTCAAAGAAGACGATCCAATCGGAACCCTTGTCATGACCGTCAAAGCCCGAGATGGCGATCGTGGAATGCCGAGGAAAATTATCTACGAACTTGTTACAAGTGCGTAAAATTCGAGACTCGATCGTAAACGTACTTCAATCTAAATATTCACTTAAAGTATGATATTCCTTAAATTATTGCAATAATCGAAGAACGAATGGACGACGCAAGATTTTCGGCCTGACCTTTTTATCGATTAAATGAATTTTTTCCTTTCAGAATAATGCAATTTTACATGTTAGAAAATAAAATGAACAATGATTTAAAAAATACACGTACAATGTTTAGAGATCAGTGGAATTTTTTTAAAATCTAATTGCTCAATGATTTTGGGTCAATAATTACTTTTTATAAAATAATCAAATAACAGCGATTAATATTTATCGGTTTTACCAACAGATCCGTTTGATTATTTTTTGCTGGATTCGGAGACTGGTGAGTTACGAACAGCGAAGCCTCTCGATCGTGAAGCTCTCGAAGATTCTACGGGAGTACTGACACTGAAGATCAAAGCTCGGGAAATCGTTAACGGTAAGCCTGGCAACGATAATTCAACGGTTTCGATGGCCGAGGCAACGGTCACCATCAAAGACGTCAACGACGAACCCCCGTCTTTCAATAGACGAGAATATAACATTGAAATCCCTGAAAATGTTCCTGATGGCACTCCGTTGCCGCATTTGGACATGTCCGTCAAAGATCCTGACGTCGTAAGTCTTTATTCGATTTTTTTTCATTTGAAAGTTCCACCACTAATCAGTCGTTATTATTATCATTATTTTATATTTTGCACATGATAATGGGTGTGAATGTCGTTTGCGGTCCATTTTATAAATTAATCCAAATTTGATTCGCGACAGGCTACGAAAGATGGCAGTCGTGCGGTTGCGATTTTATTAGAAATTTGCAAACTTTAAAGTGTTGAAAAATCGAATTTGAACTGGTTGATTTATCGCTCTTGGGCAATCGGTTCGAATGGATTAAGTTTCGAGACTTGGAAAATGAATAAATCGCATCTTATGGGACTGCTGAAAAGCAATAAGAACTTTTTTTTAAAGACCGTTCAAGTTATACGAGATCTTTGATGTGACGATATTTTTTTCAAAGGGTTCGAATTCGGCTTTTTCCTTAAAACTGGAGGACATTACTGGAGCATTTACGGTGGAACCGACGGTGGCGATCGGAAGTACGTCAGTGAACATCCGAGTAACAAACGGTTCGCTCGACTATGAAAACCCGAATCAGCAGAAATTTATAATTCTCGTAGTCGCCGAAGAGTTGCACACTAATCCAAAGCTCTCGTCAACCGCTACCGTGACGGTGACGATTACCGATACTAATGATAATGCACCGTCGTTCGGTAGTCCAACTTACACGGCTCTTGTATCCGAAACAGCGTTGCCTGGTACGCCGATCGTCACGATAAAAGCAAAAGACCGTGACAGCGGTCGATTCGGAACTGCAGGAATAATTTATCAATTACTCGGACAAGGCTCCGATCATTTTGCAGTTGATAAACGTAATGGCACCATTACCGTTGCACCATGCCCGACGCCTGGTACTTCGCCTTGTCTCGATTACGAAGAACAAAGCGAATATTTTCTCAATTATAAGGTAAAACATATTGATAATAATAATAATCACAAATATAAGTACAACGAGACTTGAAATGTCAGTTCTCGAACTTATGAATGTGGTCGATGTTGACTTTAAATGAAAGTCAATCAAATTAGAGTTTTGTCTTTGTTTTGAACGAATGAATTTTGCATATTGTTTGATTGGTTGATGAAAAATAAAGACCAGGCAAACCATAGGATCGCTAAAAACCCTTCGGAATAAATGACGAAGAAAATATATTCGAATGAGTGCCAAGAAAGTACTTGAGTTTAGTAGTAATAAGGAATTATTGGAGATTTGCATGATTCACACAGGAACCAGCTTACGGGGTTAAATTGATGGGGGAATAAAGCATCTTTATAATTTGATTAATTCTAATGTAATATAATTAAGAAAAAATACATGAAATTAACATTTTTTACGTTAAACAGGCAACCGATGACGATGGAAAAGGACAAACAACGAGCGTATCATTGCGCGTAAGTCTTGGCGACGCTAACGACAGTCCACCACGTTTTCTCCAGGAAAAATATCGCGCGGTTGTTGACGAGGGTGCTGAAAAGTTCGAACCCGAGCTAAAAGTTCAGGCCCGTGACAAAGACAAAACTTCGAAAATAAGTTACTCGATCGTGGACGGTAACGAGCTCAGTTTTTTCGCTATCGACACGAATTCCGGTGAAATTTCGATTGTCAAAAGAGGTCCCGTGGACGTGACCAACTCGAGCCAAGATTGGATCGCTTTAACCGTTCAAGCGAGCGATGGAAAGTTCATCGATTCCGCTATCGTTAACATTACTATTCGTGACGTCAACAACAACGCGCCAATTTTCCCGCAGGATGTTTACACCGCCAGCGTGCCAGAAATATCATTGCCTGGTAAATGAAACAGTTCTGTATACAATAAAATATACGTCTGTTCGATACGAATTTCATTATTATTTTTTTTTCCTGAAGGAACCATCGTCGAAGAAATGATGGCAACTGATGCTGACAGTGGAATAAACGCCGAATTAATGTACAGAATTCAGAAAGGTGCCTTCGATGATTTTTCCATCAATGAAACCACTGGAATTATAACCGTGTCTAGAAAACTTGATTATGACGAGAGGAATACTTATCACGTTGAAGTTATCGCACTGGACGGAGGTTTGTACAGATTTTCTCATTCATAAGAAATTCACTATTCAAGGAGAAACTAAATGAACATTTGAAATTGGAATAAATCTCAATTTTCTAAGTGCTTTGCTTAGTAACTTTTTCGTGGTGTTTTCGAAGTTATAAAAATATACTTTTGAACAAAATATATAACAAATTCGTAATTTTCTGGGATTATGTTTTTTTTCAATACGTTTTCAAGGATCTCCGAGCTTAACGGGTACAGCGACTCTAATGATAAAAGTGGAAAACAGCAACGACAAAGCACCATATTTTACACCGGCAACGCAAAGAGCTCAAGTTACCGAGGATACAGCAATCGGTACAGTTTTTACGACCCTCAAAGCCACCGATCCTGACAGTTCAGATCCTCAAGCATTGAATTTTGCTATTTCTGAACCAATTACGGCGATCGATCGTAAGGGTCAACAAGTCAGTGAGAACTCGACATCGTTCAAAAGTTTCTTTGCCATTGATCGTAAAACCGGTCAGGTTTCCGTCGTTAGACCTCTCGATCGTGACGTTGCTGCAACTGTCAGCATAAATGTCGTCGTAACTGATACTACAGCGCCTAATTTGCAACAGGGAACAGGTAATTTAATGAGAATTAATGATACAGTGAAGGAGAGAAAAAAGAAATGCTAGTAATCTTAAAAAACTGAATGAAAAATTGCACATCCGTGAAATATTTGGAAAAGCGATTAAACATCACATTTCAAAGTTGTTAAGTGGCTGATCGCACAGTTTTTCAAAAACCACATATTGAAAAATTCAGAAAAACAAGATGTTGTCAAAATCGATTCTCACAAACAAAATTATTCAAAGTTGAAGTTTAGTATAACTAAATCTAGAAGTCGTAGTAAAAAAAGAATGTTGGTTGGGAACATACGTGCAGAATATGTTTACAAAATAATTGATTCTATTTACAATTAAACATGAATTGTCAGGTACCCTGGTCGTAACCATTATTGATGTGAATCGCATGGCACCGGAGTTTTTGAAGCCCTGGACTCCTGAAAAGCCTGAGTACACGATTGAAATGCAAGAAGAACAACCAACGGGTGCCGTAGTCGGAGCTTTTACGGCTACTGATGCCGATAGCAATATCGCTGGTTACGCGATTGATCCGCCGAGTCCTTATTTCACCATTTACAACACGACTGGTTAGCAAAAACATTTTTTTATTATTCACTAAAAATAGTAAAGCATAATAAAACATCTTAGTCTTTTTTTTTTTCAAGTAGAAACACGTTTTGCAAATTGATCGCCGAAAAATAATTGATAAGTCCTTCTTATTGCTCTTCTATTTTTTGCAAAGGTATCGTTCGAACGAGTCAAGTCATTGATTACGAAGAAACGAAACAATTGAACTTTACCGTGATAGCCTACGATTCAGGAGTGCCGAGATTATCGTCAACGGCTCGAGTAACCGTTACAGTTATAAACGTAAACGATCAAGAGCCGAAGTTTGAGAAAAAATCGTACGTCGTTTCGGTACCGGAAAATTCGCCACCGGGTACTCACGTGACAATCGTTAAAGCGATCGACGGTGATGAGGGACAATTCGGTGAAGTAAGTTACAGCTTAATTGGTGATCACGCTTCTGACTTCAATATAGGCCATGAAACGGGCGAAATTACGGTGGGAAGTGCAACAGTTCTGGATCGCGAGGATACTCCTGAAATAACGATAACTGTAATGGCGAGTGACGGTGCACCGTTGAATTCTCGAAGATCAACCACTGTTCCTGTTGTCATTAACCTCGTCGACGTAAATGACAATAAACCGGTATTCAGTCAGCACAGCTATATAGCTTCCGTTGCCGAGAATCTGTCAATTAACCCACCGGCGACGATACTGCAAGTACGGGCGGTCGACAATGACGAAGGTCCGAACGGACAAGTCTGGTATAAAATTATCGGTGGTAACGAAAACGGCTCTTTCTCGTTAAATCCGGAGACTGGTTTTCTTTATCCAGCTGTTGCTCTACTTGGTCGTGCTGGTCCTTACAGGATCGAGGTATGTAACGGTCATGACTGATGATTTTTCTTACCTTACCGACAATTTTGAAGAGTCTCCGAGCTTTGGAGTAAATTTTTTTTTCAAATAGAATATTCCCTCCGTCTTAGACTCTTTCCACATTAGAAAAATATAGTAATAATGATAAGTAATAAATAAATACAAAGCGACAAAGATTTACGAAGATGGAAAAATTCCAAAGTATTTTGAAGAGTCAACCTCGTGGCAAAAAATAAAAATCAGCTGGTTATTCAAAGCGCTGAGTACCCGAAACGTCTATGAAAAAACCTCATTCATTTGATCTGTAACTATTTTACAGGTCGAAGCTCGTGACGGAGCTGGAAATGGTCCTCACGCGGATAGGTGTTACGTCGACATAAGAGTAATACCAGTTAATCAACATAAGCCCGAATTCGTGATGCCCGAATTGCCAAATGCGACAGTGGAAGTCCCAGAGAATGCTGGAGTACCGAATTATCTTGTGATGACGGTGAAAGCTATTGATCACGACCCTGGCGAAAATGGACGTGTCAGTTATCATTTGAAAGTTGGCAATCGTAACGTACAGGAGAACGAAGAATTTTCTATAGATCGCGAGACCGGAGAACTGAGAGCAAAAATAATTCTTGATCGTGAGATTAAGAGTAAATTTGAGTTAGTTCTTGTTGCTTCGGACCACGGGAGTCCAACTTATTACGAGACACTTCGTTTGTTAACAATTCTTCTCGTCGATACGAACGACAACGTACCAGAATTCAATGAGAATTATGTCTTTTACGTGGCGGAAAATCGTCCCAAGGATTATACAGTGGGTAGAGTGACTGCCGAAGATAAGGACGAAGGTAGACACGCGCGTGTGTATTATTACATCGAAGCGGGTAACGAGGATGGTGCTTTTTACGTTGACAAATCAGATGGTACCATATACACGAATAAATCTTTTGATCGTGAGACGCGTGACACTTACGTTCTCACAATACTCGGAGCAAATGACCCGGATCTTTACATCTCTTCTCAGTCGGTTAGTTCGACTAGTAATCCCGAGCATGGCCATGTAAACGTAACAGTACATATTCTGGACGAGAACGACAGTTCTCCTATTTTCGAGCGTACCGATTATTACGCCGGCATCAATTCAATGGCCAACATCAATGAGTTCGTGGCTAAAGTAACTGCATCTGATCTCGATCTTGGTGACAATGGAACTCTTCATTATTACGTTGCTGGTGCTTATCTATACAAATATGGGTCTTTGAAACCAAGCGGGTCTATTATACCCAGTCCGTTCAATGTAACCCAAGATGGAAAATTAGTCACGAGTGGATACATGGCTGAATATAATCAGGACAGATTTTCCGTTGAAATTGTTGCCAAAGAGACTGCACCGCCTGAACGATATGCAATGACACGGGTTCACGTTTGGGTCTTCGAACCTTCGCAGTTAATACGCGTTATACTGTCTCGTCCACCCGAAGAAGTAAATCGCGCTCGTGACGAAATAATTGGGGAATTGTCGAACGCGACACAGAGCCGTGTTGTCGTTGACGACATACGTTATCACGTCGATGCATCAGGACACATCAGGAGAGAATGGTGCGATATGTATCTTCACGTAGTCGACTCGAAAACCCAAACTATAACGCCGATTCCCCAGGTACTCAGGATCATCGATGCCAAGTATGATTTCCTCAAAGATTATTACGCGGGTTTCGCCATTGAAAATGTCGTTCCAGCCTACGCTGGTATACAAGAAGAACCTTTCGATCCAGCCCTTGCTGCCCTCATCGCTCTTTTGGTTGTCTTACTCGTCGGTGCCGTGACCGTCACCGTCGTTTGTTGCTGTCTCCGACACTGGGTCATAACTGTACCCAACGACATACGCAAAAAAGACGGCTTGATAAAAAAACAAATAATCGACGACTTAAATACCACCGAAAATCCTTTATGGATTGAACAAAAATTAAAATTGTACGAAGAACAGGAATTGACCATGCAAGTTTTCAGCGAACCCGAATCTGGACTAGTTCAAGATCGACGAGGCAGCGGCGTCAGTGTTGGAATTGGTGATACCTCGCAGGATAACACTTACGCTACCATTCAACATCCATTACCCGCCAATCGACACCGTCCAACGACACCCGACTACACGACATTACCCGGAAATCATAATAATCTTTACGAGTCTGCTATGGGCTTCCAGGGTTCGACTTTTCAACCATCGACCACTGTCGTGCCACAACTTACTCTCGATCGCGATGGCCAGCCTCAATTCGTGTCCGCTCTTGAATAAGAGATTCGACGAGTTTGGTGTTTACGATTTCAGGCGATAAGTCACGAGCTAAGAGGCTCGCGACACTGAAATATCGATGGAATTCGCAGTTAAGCCTAATTGGAATTTTGCTTTCTTTTCGAAAAAAAAAAAAAAAAAACGAAAACTTATTAATCCCCTGATGAGCACTGGCGATTAGATTTCTTTTCACAGTTTTTTTTTTTGATAGTCACCAGTCTGCTTCTCGAATTTCGATTGGAACTTTCGTCGTCAAAAGAGATGGACCGAGAAAAAGAGAGAGAGAGAGAAAAAAGAGCCGAGTCAAAAGACTTTGATGTACGTTTCATCAATGATTTGTATGTAAAACTCGATCATCGTAAATCGTGCCTGCAAATGAAAACGGACACGATTCTGATTTTCCTTTCGTTTGTTTACTATTATTTACACTCACCACTTGTTTTCATCTTGGACGCCATTAAAAGAACCGTCGGAAGGACGAAATTAAAATTAAACTTTAGAAAAAAAAAAAAACGCGTCCGTCTGGTACTCGCACGGATGTACGACCTCGACAATAACTGGATAATATGGTTTGGTCAGCGTGCGAGTTGGCACTTTGGAAAAGTGGGTGAATCGATGTGAAAAGGTCTTTGAGAGAAGACGAAAAAAATGATATTTAACAAGAAGAAACACATATATGCTCATTTCAATCATGTGTCATGATCATATATTAGAATCGCATTAATTTCGTATCTAATTGTGAGTAAAACGAGTATTTTAATGCCGGAACTTGAATCAAGGACTAAAATCGTTTTTCATCCTTTAAAAATTCGAGATTACACTGAATTATCGTTCTAAAAAACCCCAAACGTCAGTATTCACGACGGCATAGAAATTTTCTGTGAAAATGCTCAAATTTTCAGTGAAATCGTCTGCATTCCCATTGAAAACAAAAAACCCCGTTTAGTTTGTCGTTTTTTTTTTCCATTGGAAATTCATCTAAGAAATAAAAAACATATGACGTCGAAAAGTTTTCGGAGACTCATGAGAAAGACTCGTTACTTGCTCGGAATAAATGTCATTATAATACTCGTTTTATAGTTAAACGCGTATATGTGTATATATAGTGCAGTGCATGTTCGAAACATCACTTTTTCATCAGCTGAGCGTGAACTTTCTTGACAAAGAATAAAAAAATTCATGGGATACAAATGATTTGTAATTTCGAAATTGGGGTCTGTAGTGATTTATTTGGGTGTGAAATCGTATAATGACCAGAAAAAAGTGATTTTTTGAACACGCTGATATATATAAATATATATATACATACACATATACATGTAAGGGAACGTATCGCGAAAAAACGGAGGGTATATCGATGATCGAAATTAGTTGTTAATAGAGTATGAATCCCAGGTTCCCCTTCATCCTATGTAGAGAAAGAAAAAGGAAAAAAAACCGTGCAAAAATAGATGTGTACGTTGCCAAACTTTTGAATTCCGACCGTTGAGATTAGTTGGAGAAGGAAAATTCGACGAGAATGGAATTCAAAACGAACGAATTTGTATTGCATTTAATCGACAAATTAGTGGAATTGTACTGAGACGAACTCATCGTCGCAATAATACATTGACGACCGGAGCTTGGCACGACAGATATATGTATATAAGTAAATGTGTAGATTCCGTCCAGCCCAGGTTTTCATTGCTCTTTCGTCACGAACAGTACTCTGATATTCCGAAAATGGCTTCGATTTTTTTTGTTTATCGTTGTCTCCGAAATAGATTTTTTTCGTTTTTATACCAGCTTGTCAAGGAATGTTAATCATGGCTACACAAATTAAAACAAATTCAACGATACTGTCGCAACACTATGCTCTCACGTAAGGCATACGTGCGACTGAATTATATATACGTCCATATTATATATAATAATTATAATAAGTATCAACGAGTATGAAACACAATTAGTAAGTCATTAGCTATTATTTATGACATTTTAACTCGAAGTATTATCTAGCCGAGCGTTCGTACGTGACAATCTGCTGCGTTGTTTGTTTTCGTTTTCTTTATTCGATCTGTGATTACGTCTCGTTAATGAAATTCGTTGTTAAATTTATCGATGTTATACATTCGATGCTTAACAGTGTTTGGATCGATTTGTGGGCAAAGGGCGGACTTAGTCATATCATATTTAAAGCGAACATTAAAAGGAAAATGAAAAGAAAAAAAATGCAAGGTTTGCAGTGAATGGAATCGAAATGAACTTCAAACGATATATACATAAATACATATATATATATCGCGTCATCGAATTTGGTCAAGTTATCATAAAAAACATTTAAATATAATATTAATATTATATTGTCGTCGTCCCTATCTCCCTAACCCTTCTCCCTCCCAAACATGAACTAGATGGTTATTATCACTCGAGTTAGGAAAAATATTGTCTGTTTATTGATTACAAATCCATTGTAATATTGTAACATATTTTATGTAAGCGATTATTATAAAATATTCGTACTCGAAATGAAAAAAAAAAAAATTGTGTTGTTTTTTCTTCATCACTTCGTTTTCTTATAGATTTTAAGGGGGAATCGTTCAAAGTTTTGACTCCACCTTTTTTTTGCAGCAGCAGCAGTATTATAATTTATAGAAATATTTTTATGGGTCCATAGACTTATTTGGTAGCAACCTATGCTAGCAATCATACTTTGCTCTGAATTCAGTCTTATGTAATCTCATTCATTGATTATGGGTTGAGCGGCATAATCAATGTTGCTGTGCATCCGTTCTTCGTTTTGCTTATGCGCATAAAACGTTTCGGCTCTCTATTTTTTTTCGAATCTTCAAGAAAAACAACTGTTCATGCATTGTAACAATGAGAAATTCTACATCATTCGTATTAACATCAAGTCTCATTTACTTTTGTTTCAACTGTTTCTTCCTGCAAAATATTTGTGTCATTCAATTCACTTCCGTTGATTGTTCGTTTGGTGGATGAATCGTCAGTTGGAATGGATGGAATTTCGTTCAATACCGATGGAACAGAATTAATGTTCTTCGGAGAGTAGTCATATATTTGTACCAAAGAACCAGGATCGTCGATCCATAAATTGCAGGGTTTTTTAGATGGAATTTTTCTTGTGGTTTTACATACCAGACAAGTCCACTGAACGGTCTTGACAGGCTTAGATTTCAATCTTATTCTGGCGGTTTCTCCTGGGATAAGAGGAGATTGGCAGCTTTTGCATATTGTCCTTTTAACTTCGGGCTCCCTGTTGAAATATACATTTTTCCCATTTGCTTTATTATGAAATTTTAATATTAATAATAACTTTCTGTTGCAATGTTATATGTTTGTCTATTTACATTCTTAGTACAGCTTTTTTGCCACAACTCGTCATGATATTTCCATAGTGCGAGGCAGCTACTTCACTTTTTTTAGCGACAAAACGACTTGCCTGAAATGAACAGTTGTTTTAAATCGATTTTCAACTAGTGCAATCCCTATCTTATATTTGTTGCAACTTCTTACCTGATACAAAAAATTCATCCTCTCGAAAACGTCCTTTCCTTGACATAATTTACCTTCGTTCAAATTCATTTCAGTTTGTCGTTAATGAAGATAATCTATTTATTCTAAAATATTCTAAGGAATTATTACTTTAACAAATTCCTTGTCGTGTTCTGGGCTCAATATGCTTCATCTTTTTTAGCGGATATTTGAGGTTATGTTGAAAAATCGTTTGTTTATTGTTTACACGATTGGTATCACGTGTCACCGCCAGGAGCGTTTGGTTCAGAAACTTGGTCGATAAAGTAGAGCCCTATATTCTATTGTTTTTTTTAAATATATAAATGATATTGTTATTAAATTATCAAATAATAAAAAAAGCTTCTGGGTCAAAACAGTGAAATTAGTTGGCCTTTTTTCGCATTGCCATAGCCCGAGAAGATGAAAAATTTCAAAGTTGTAGTTGCATTGAGTGCCGGGCAGCACTTTCTTGAATGTATGTTAATAATCAAGGGAATAATTAATGCAAGAGTAAACCTTGGGTGAGTATAATCACCCACAAATGTCAATAAGACCGTAGAAAACTCGTATCTAACTATCTCGTAATGAAATGTGTGTCAAAACAATAAATAATTTCCGCTTCTAAATATCACTTGCTGATTTACCGGTAGACCATTATGCTTGTGTACGGTTCTAACCTCAATCATGTGTTACGGTTCGTAGAAAACCTGAAAACGTCAAAGTGTCACAATAAAATATAAGTCCGTGATTGCTCCGTATCCATAAAACATGACAGTATTAGTTCGACCAGCGTCGACAGCGGTTGTATTTGCAAAGCGAGTTAAAAAAAGTTGCATAAATACTGCGTGGGAAAGAGATAAAATTATAAAAAAATGTTCAATATTTCGAACGTGCGGAGATGTAAAGAATAGATTGTCATTTGCAACAATATCACGCGGAGTAAATGAACGTAAGTGCATTTTACAGACTTATCAGATCGCGAAGGAGGTAAAACGGCGTGATATATAGATGGCCTTGGTCATATCGGGATCACGCGATATAGTTTTCGTTTAAAGGGCATATAAAAGCTCGTTTTCTACGAAGAAACAATCGCAGTTGAGTGGACGCAGTTGCACCCGGCGTGTGCTTGCAACGGATTTTCGTTCCCGCGTACGTTTAACCTCAAAAATCGCGTATACAAGAAAACAAACGAATTTTTTTAAGTTTTGTATGTTTATTCGATATAAAAGTAGAACTCATGGGATCATTGCGTTGAGCCGTCAGATATCTAACGTTGAATTCCTCGTAAAAGAATCGATGAATACGTTCTTCTCCCAAGTCCATCCTATCGCGAACTTTTTTGTTCAACGAGTAGCTAACTAGTTTTTATGGTTTTTACCTTTTTTTTGAGCCAATTCGCTGTGACGTTTTTATACTTTCGATTATTTTCAAGGATCTTCGCGCTTAACCTTCGAATATGAAAAAATTTCGATTCAATATCTGAAACTTTTTTTAAAAGAAAATCGATACGTTTTCTGCAAACATGTAATTGAATTTTTTTAGATTTCCTCACAGATCATATTATATTAAATATATGTGTATATATATACACAATATATTTTTAGTTTCTTCTATTTTACGTTCATATATTTTCGTTGTTATTCAATCATTCAATGTAATATATCTTTTATTTTCACTGTTAGGCAAAAATAAATTCTCAGTGTTTGGAGATTTCTGGATATTTTCAAGCCATTTTCGAAAAAAATTCTTCTAATCAATCAGAGAACTGAAAACGTTGGCAAGAGTTCTGGAAAATGTGCAAATAACACAAAAAGTAAATTAGAACGTATATTCCAGAGCAAAATACATTTGATTCTTGCGACTAAATGCTGAATCCGCAATAAAAACGATGAAATGTCCAAAAGAAAATCTAGGAGCATGTAAGTGTTTTTGCAATAACGATGCAGTTGTTTTTAAATTCAAAATTAAACTTCCATGGGTTTAAACAAATAGACACTCCCTCCAATAATGATTTTATCCGAACATCCACTTGAATTACTTTCGAACAGTCCGTGCGCGTTTGAAAAATGTTGAAGGTATATTTCATCGCTTCATAAGCCAAGAAAATACATAAACAAAGGTCCGCTAAATTTCTTGAATTAAATTAGATGTTGACATATAGTTTTGACCAGCAGTATTGCTTCTGAAAGTTTGAATTGTTTGAAAAAAAATGAATTTCTCTGTACTAGAAAAAAAAAAAAATTGTTCTCAAGATTGATTTAAAATCTAAAGTTTTCACAACGGTCCATTCACTTTACTCGTATCTGACTTTCCAGAAAAATTTGATCAATAAAATAATTTCTTCCATTCTTAAAATTAGCAAAAGTAAATTTAAGTGTTTTTGAACATGTAAAATTTTGAAAAATGACTGATTTTTGAATAACACTTACTTTTCATATGTGGAAAAGAAAATAAGAGCTAAGTTAAGCAAATTTAGACAATTCTATTTTACACACGGATTGAATTATGTTTACAAAATTGTCATGAAAATCACACAAGTCGAGGGACATTGTTCAATTCTCAAATACGTTATCTACTTGATGAAAATTTGAACGAAAATACAATGAAATTTCGCTCTCGATCTATTGGAAAATTGTTTCGGGCTGGATAATAAATTTAGAGCCGTGGCAGCATCTTGACGTTTGAACAGTCAATGAAATATGTAAAATAATGCAATATGTTTATGATGCAATTTTCACACCTGGTCTCACGTTAAGCTCTAGAATGGTAAAATTTTGATAGAACGTAAATGATGTTGATGAATATTTTCGGGGAATAAAAAACAAACAAAAAATCGAACATAGCTCGTCGACGCAGAAAACTCGGTCGTCGAAGGGTGTTCCGAGAATGACGGTACATCAGAGAAATGAGGAAACTCGTGAAGCCTGTTTCGCAACGGTCAGTCCATCGACGAAAAATCAGTGGCCAGTAATGGACAATGATTCGGCGAGTTGGGACCGAAATAGCAGGGCCACATCGTCATCATGGCCCGGGGAAATGGAGGAGGTAGCAACCCGAAAAGTTCTTCAATTGTGGTACGCAATTGAGAGGAATATTTATGGGGAAAGCGAGGAAACGTCATCATCAGATCAATTGAGCGAGGAGTGTACTCAGTGGAAAAGCCAATTGTTACATTTGCGATTAGTCGGTAAAGGGGCAAGTTCTTATTTGAGTCAAGAAAGCAATAACGAACTTGGTCGAAGTAACAGTAGAAGATCGGCAACGGACCGGGAAGATCGTTATACAGAGGAAATATTTATGGAGGATAGTCTTTATCGATCGGAGGAGTTGAGCGAAAATACGAAGGAACGTCGTTTGATTGAGGATAAAAAAGAAGTGTTTGATCAAATATTGGAACACGTTTGTAACGAGCTGGTGAAACAGAGCGACGAGAACCGAGACTCATTGGGCAAAGATCTTGACGAGGTTTTAAGAATAACACCAGCCCCCACGTATAGTGGAAAAAAATGGACGAACGGTAGAAAAAAACGAGACAATCCCGACAGTCGTAAAAGTAGTGCCAACAGAAATCATTCTGGCTTGAAAAAATCCGTCGAATTAGCTGATACCATTTCTCCGGAGAAAGATCGATTGATCGCGAGAAATAAGCTCGGTACGGTTTTCAATGAAAAAATCGTCGTTAGTCCCGTACCGTTCATCGTATCGACTAGAGAAAGTTTCACCACTCTTCGAACAACCCCCATTAGTTTTCGAGCTCAACATTTTAAAATCTCCGAAGGTGAGCTCTTTCTGGTCTTCATCAATTTGCATAGTTTTGTTGCGATTTCAATCACCCACCGACCATTTTCGTCTCACGATTAAATCAAACACACTTGGTAGTAGTCTCACCATAGCGAAGAAGAATTTCTATGAAGTTTTTTTCCAATTCCAAGCACACGATCGAAGCAGTATTAAGATACTCCATGCAAAATTTCAAAACTATTTAATGTCCTGTATTCGGGATATTTTCAATCAAGGATATTACACAGTTTCACATGCATTTTTATGGGAAGCAATAGAAAAATTCACCTTATATGGAATAACTCCGGAACTTTTCTACAGATTTTTCACTTTTTTCTCATAATTTGCAGAGGAACATACGAAAAAGATTGTCTCAAAAAATCAAGTATTTTAACCGGTTTGTTTCGGAGATGCATCGATATAAAGTGTCAACTCAGTGAATAATATAAATTGAGGATTCTCGAACCCAAAATTCATATTAGAAATTTCTCCCTAAAACTTTCAACGTTTCAACATTCTTACAAAATATAACCAACGTTATTATATTATTCCACGCGTTACATCCAAGTTTTGAAAGATTGATCGGGGAGAGTTAACCTTTGAACGTGACTGTAGCGAGACTACTACGTTAAGTAACTGCACCGATCGTAATTTACTCTCCTTAATTTTTTTCCCCGTGCTTATAGCACGATTTTCACAACGCAATTTAACAGCACTCGTAGAAATTGCACTCGTAAATAATGAACTCGACGTACACAAGGAGAAAAAAAACAGCTCGAAGAAATATAAATATTTTATCTGGCAGGATTAGGCAGATACATGAATTCAGCGACGACGACGGGTCAGAGAATCGCCCCCTCAAGATTGTCACAGATTCATTCGGCCTGGCAAGCACCCGTGTGTCCGACGGTTTGGCCAAAAAACATTAAACTCGCGCCTATCGATCCGGCCAGACTTCCGAGTAGCAAAAATCGGTAATAACACAAAATTACAAGAGTAGTGTAATGGACTACAAAATAATAATAATGAATCGTCATATCGGATCGAGTTCAGTGACCGTCCTGTGCTGTCCAAAGAATCAATAAAGTACAGTACAAACATAAATTAAAAAAAAAAGAAAATAAATATCGTCAAATAACAAATCCAGAGGAATAAACTGATGGAGAGGCATGAATGGCATTATGAATGTTCAATTGTATGCGTGAACGATGTATAAAAAGCAAGCACCACCCATAAGAGCACCACTCGAGCAGACCTTTGATTTTTTCATATAATAATTCGCTCTTAGGTCTTCGATCGACTCGATGGCTGCGCTGCCGCATAGAAACAGGAATTCTTTGAGTCCTATATTGCGGCCAATAAAACCAGCTACATCGTCCAATCACAAATATAACGATGCCGACGGTCTGGAGATTCAGGGAAAGCAAATAGTCACTCGATCGCCGAAGAAGAATCTTCTAAAGACCAGTTGGGATTGCAGTCCTAGAAATTTAAAGAACACTCGGACTAAAACTCGAGTTGTGAAACGATAGACAATAAAATAGATTCGAAATGGAAGAAAATTATTCAAATTATTGTCCCGTGAGACAATTTACCATGTGATCATTTTGCGATTAATCCAAATCATGAAAATCCACACGTCTATGTTTAACGATTGTGTACCACAGATGGCGATATATGTCCGTAAGAATCTTTGTGTTTGCACATCCAAAAAATATATATATGTGTATATAATATATATATATATTTCGAACATTAAGGAACAATAGTGTTATTTGTTGCAAAAGAATTGTCTACCTCTTGTGTCTACAATACGATATTTAATCGAAGCACAATAAGGGATCTAGTTATCCTACTCAGCAATGTTTTTATGACGCTGTCAAATAATTATTGTTACGAGCGCCAAATGTTTGCTCGATGCGTGTAAAGTTGTACCATGTATTTTTGTATTAATGTGAATATAAGATTAAAGAAAAAAACAAAAAAACAATCAGCAAATCATCAAATTGGTGATTTCAAGACTCATTCCCATTTCACAGTTATTCACAAAATATTCGAAATTTCTGTATTGTCGAATTATACACAAAATCAAAAAATTCAATCTCCTGATAGTAATGAAGTTATTTTTTAAAATTGTTTTTGGTTCGCGTCATGCAATCAACAAGAAAAACGCAATTTTCCCAGAAAGTTGTTGCAAAATTGAACTCGCAGTACACAGTTGACTTGTTTTTTTATTTTTTTTATTCAAATCTTCTTTCGTATACTCTGCGGTTTATCACAAGGTCATCTCATCACTTCAACCCCACTTTTCGTCTAATATACTATCTGCCATGTTCTTGTGAACACTTCCAAGCCCACAGCCACTAATTCCTAATGTACTACTGCATCACATTTGCATAAGGGTTAATGGAAACTGGGCAAACCGGCTGAGATACAGGTGGCTATATTTTCAGTGAGTTTCACTTAGCTGGCAACATCCGAAGTCAAAAAACTGCCTCCCGTTCAGCGATCGATGGGTGTACCGTCGTGTAGTTGAGCGGTCTCCCAACCGAGTACTAGGTTCGCCCAAGACTGCTTAACTTGCTAACTTTGGGGACCGCTGGAGCTGCACACCGTGCTTGCACCATCGATATCGATCTCCAGTTGTTTTTAATTGATCATTAGCAGCTTTCGATAAACGAAATAATGAGCACCCGAGTTTTAACTCGAGCGTCTATCAATTGATTGATCATGCAATTTTCCTGGACCAACCAAATGAGTATACCGTTTTTTAAACGAAATCCAATGGGTTCTGATTTATAACGAAGAACTTTTACTGAAATACATGTATTAATTAAAAACGAAAAATTATTCATTTAATTGAGGGATTGGTCCATGCATGCAGCCTCGGCGAACGCAGGACATGCTTGTCAGCGATTTTGATCTCATTTATTTTCAGTAGTGGCCAACATTTATTCGTTGTGGTGAAAAACGCTCAGGATTTGATTGGATCCAAAAGCGAAAACTAAAGAGGAATTGCTATACGTAAAAAAAAAAAAAACAAGAAAATGGTAAATTAATTTATGAAAAAACTCTGAATGATGCAAATTTCAATACCATGGCCGTCTGGTCGAATCGAATCTCGATAATTGTCGACAACTTAATCTATTTATTGATACGATGTGAAATGGTGTTGGAGTTTGCATTGTTGGAACGTAACAAAATACATTTTCTTTGACAATTAATCGCTTTGTTCATGAGGATATAGGTCTTGTAAAATACTTGTCGAATCAGCGTAGCGTATACAAATTTCTGTCTCTATAACTTCCAGTAATTTCGTTGGTTTCCAATGATAGAAACTTCAAGATCATGATGTAAAACACGTTATGTCAGTGAAAGCCTTGCGTCCAAGTTTTTTCCTAAGAAGTGACGTACAGAGCACCTTCTCAGACTAAGACAAAAGGAGGTATATTTCTCTTTTCTCTGTTTAGCTGAAAACTTGGAATTCGTGAGATAGTTTTCCAACTCAGTACTCGTGGGGCGTCACAGTCGGCGTACCATTTTGGCTCAATAAGTTCATTGAACCATGAGAATTTTTTCGTTTATCGTGATTCCAGCACGACTGCGATGGATGACGAGTCTTCCGCGTGGTTCATGAGATTGGGCTGCCGACCGAATATCGTAGAAATGGAAATTCCCTATATACCTATGCCCATGAAAGACGTCAAACAATACACGAGATTAGACGATTATGCTACTCAACGTATTAAAATGATTGAAACGATTGGAATCTTGGAAGGGGTTGACTCGAACACAGCATTTTTAATCTCAACGACGGACAATCCAAAGTGTACACTAAAATTGGCCATTGGGCATTTGTGTGCAGATTCCGCTTATCCGGTCAACGAGGACGATGTTTGTGGTGGTTTACGAGTACGTACAAAATCGATACGAGACTTCCTACTGTAATTACATTATCTGCCATCGAGTTCGGTGCAATCTTCCTTCTCCTCCTCATTGCCCTTCTTCCTCCTCTACTCTCTTCTCTTCATTTCACTCCTCGAAACTCGAGTAAACACGTTCTACTTGTTACAGCATGGATACGATACGGTCAGAGTATTTGGTACACTACAAAGTACTGATGAAGTGATCGTATTAGTCGTTGATTTAATCGTACGGGTTGAAGATTTCGTTACTTGTGAAAAAACTTTGGCCACCATGGCCAAATACGCTCGAACAAAATACTCCATGTACAATTACGAGTCGAAGAAAAATAGACAATTGCAAGAGTACATTAGAAGAATAACCAATGATCAAGAATACACTTGATCTTGACTTTGTACTAATATATAGAACCCCGAAATCTTCGTAAATGATTTCGTAGATGATCATAAAAATCTGTACGATAGTTTCAGAACTTTTATACCCAATTACAATTGAAGTTATCGGACCGTGTTTTTCAAAAAGTAAATCACGTACTCGATCAGAGTACTTCGTAATATTGTGTGTTAATATTATTTTATGGAATGTATCATGCTGCAACGTACGTTTTGTTTACTGGGTGGACATACTTTTGTTGTAGCCGGATGGCAAGTGGGAAACGCAAGTTGAAAGTAAAGTAGAGAGAGAAAATTATGAATATTTCTAAGCCCACAACACGTGCAAGAATGAATATAATGACAGAAGAAAAAAAACACGTATATATGCCTAGGATTTAAAGTGTCTACCGCAGGATAATGAAAAATTGAATGTTGTTGAAAACCAACAAACTTACATTCTGAAACTTGGTTAACTGTGTACATGCTGTACAAAATCTTAACATGATTGAAACTCCTTGTATTAATGAAATTTATTTTTTATTCAGTTTTAGTTTAGGGTTTTTTTTGTGGCATCATTTTTTCCCCTCATTCGAACGGTCTTGATATCGATCTGCGCTGAAATTATGTATCCAACTACTCTGATATTGATCATTTCTCCTGAAATTATATTGAGTGTTATTTTTATTGAGGTGATGACCTCAGTATATTAATGAACTGATTATACTTTTTACTTGTTTGTTACACGCCATGGACTTTTGACATGTTATTTCAGAGCTTGTAATAAAATATCTCTGAAGGAAAAGGTTTCACGCGATGTAACATTCTTTATGTGAATTCTAAGTTAAGGCATTTATACGAATTTTACTCAAATAAATCAATACAGTTCTGAAAAATCTGTTTGACATGATCTCCATGATTCCCTATATCGAATGACATTTAATAATCTATTCATTGTTCGTTTCCACCTGGCATTTCGATTGAAATTTTTTTATAGTGTTGAATAATATGTTCCGTGAAATTGAGAAAATGAGACTTCAGGAATATACACAGACGGTTCTGAAAAGAGAGACTATACAGCGTGAGCTTAAACAAGATTCTTTGAATTCATCGCTGATGCATCCATTGATAACGTTTTAAGGCAATTAGTGAACAATTTTATGAAACAAATGAGGAAAAATGAAAGTAAATGTCTTTCAACGGAAACCTCAAATGACCGTTTACATTGACGAGGGACAGGGATTTCTGAGCCAATCTTTCGTTCAGAGTAGTAAATCGACGACATAATATACATATATAGATAACTTTTTGTACATAGTGATGTTCGTAAGTTTGAAATCTCTTCCTAGGGTCAAAGTAATAAAAAGAAGCTTTGAGAACTGAGAAGTCTGTGTGTGCGTGTGTGTGTGTGTGTGTGTGAGATGGCTTTCGCACACTCGAGTCCTCTGTATCTAAAGAGAGATGTGGACGAGCGCAGAAGCGAGAGCTCCAGACGCGGGGGATGCTGCGAGAAAACGAAAGCTCAGGTTAAAAATCCGCTCAGTATTGCGCGAACGTGTGATGCGTCCACGTGTCATTAGTCCGTCAAGATTAATGATCAAACCTAAACTAACAACAATAACAATCAATTTAGTTGATAATCACTATCGAGTATTGAACCAAGAACGGTCCCGAATTAAGAAAACAAAAAGAACATTTTGCACCCTCTGAGCATTCAAAACTTGCGCGAATCCCGTTAAATGCTTACATATTCGAAGGATTT
Source organism: Campoletis sonorensis (assembly GCA_013761285.1). Classification (NCBI taxonomy): domain Eukaryota; kingdom Metazoa; phylum Arthropoda; class Insecta; order Hymenoptera; family Ichneumonidae; genus Campoletis; species Campoletis sonorensis. Next base: position 2,245,254 of record JACEOJ010000111.1, read on the forward strand.
TGGTGTGATGTCCGATGACAATGGAATTTCCAATTTTTCGAGACCGATGGAGACGCACTTGACAGTTTTGACGAGGACTGTTGGGATATTGACAGCGATCGGTAAGCTATTCTGACAATATGAACATTATTTTTATCATTTTAGGGGATGTTTACATCCTGGTGGATCGATATTTCATTGATTGTAATGGGAAAAGTAAAATCTATTTTGCTTCCTGCATGGATGCAGCCATTGCCGCGCAAACCTCGATGTCGGTGCTATATCGTATTTAGCGAGCAATAGAATAGAAATACCTCGACAATATTCGCGCTCGACGCGAGCGCGAATTGTCTAGCAAAGCTATAGAATATATTGTAAACGCATTCACAATAAAAAAAAGCGCGCGTTCTATTATGAGCAGAGGACGCGAAAAGGGATACTGAAAAAATGTTACAATGGAAACTCACGCATGCACGGTTAATCGGTTTTATTCACAAGAGAGAGAGAGAGAGAGAGAGAGAGAGAGTCAGATTTTCTACATGACAATAAGCGTCGATCAAGAATCGTTTTTTTTTAAATCATGCCACAATTTTATTACTTCGAAATCCCTGACCTTTGCGATTTAAAAAAAATGAAAAATAGCTGGAGTGAACGGAAGTTTATAATCATAATTTCCTGTGAAATTAAACAAAAACATAGTTCTACAAAGTCATTTTTATTTTACAGTGACGAATATCTTCACATTGAATATTTTGAAGATATTTAAATCGTTTCATTCCAAATATTTATAAGACTTTCTTCAACTTTGCAGGTGCATGCATTGTTTGTTAGTTTTTTTTTGTATCTACTGGTTTTTCTCTTCTTTTTTCGACCTTGCACGTGCTAGCTCAAGTCATCGTGAAACTCTGGGAAAGCTCCACAGATATCTAGCTCGTGTGTTTTTCTCATTAAAAAGTTGGCCAGGAACTGTCAGAAAAAGCGTAAAAGCGTGAGACCAAATGGTAAACTTTATGCATGTATATTGTATACATGCGACTACTATCCTCGATTTTTTCAATAACCATACATAAAATGTACATAATATGGCAACGATAAAAAGACGAGAATTCAATAGAGTTTCTTTTCGCAGCCCTCGTTCCCCAACTTTATTTTTATATGGGTACTTTGATCGTTTCGTTCGTTCGTCGATTGCTTCTTTCGAATCAGAACTTTAGAATTTTTATTCTTAAATCTAGACTTTCATCTATAGAATACAGTTCTTCCTTGTTCCTGCTTATACCCTTGTGCATTTTTACGAGCCCATCTCATCATTTGAGCCCAAGTAGTCTCTTCAGGTGACTGTTCATGTCCGATTAAGAGATCCCCCAGAAGTGCTGCCCGCTTCTCCTAATGCCTTACTACATGGCACTTGCATGAGGGCAAAGGGAAACTGGTAAATTCGGCAGACATACAGAGGGCTATATTTTTTACTAAGCTCCAGTTGGTTAGCACAATCCAGAACTCATCAGAAAAACTGGCTTCCACTTAGTGGTTGAAACACCAGACGGCGCACAGCTAAGCGCTCACCCAACCAACTATTGACCTCTTCCAGGGTGGCTTGACTCTATGATCACGAGAGCCGTGTGTTTGTCGTATCAAACCATTTTTTTGAAGTTTAAATTATATAGTTACAGCGTTCTTGCATTATTTATGACTCATTTGCTGCTATGATTTGAATTTCTACACATTATACGTATTCGGCTTCAGTTTATTATTGTCGTTTAATAGGAAGTCTTTCTCACGAGATTCAATTTAAAAAAGAATATGTAATCTGCTTACGTATAATTTTTAGGAAACAACGGATGTTGTCCGATATGTTGTCACATATCGGACTGTAAGCAAACAAGTTGTTGAAATGATGTTTCATGATTTACTGTCTACTGCTTCACATTAAATATTCATCTTCGTGTTTTTTTTTCTTTCAGTAGTAGGAGTGTTTTTGATGATTAATAGTGATTCTACGAATGTTATTCAAATGTTTCGTACAGTTATTATTTTATCTATAAAAACCAATAAGAACACCAGAGGAAAAATACGTGGAGAATAAAGACGCGAATCATTGGAAATGTGCTGCAAAAAATAGCCAGAGAGATGCTGTGCATTGTATGTACATGTCCGAAAAATAATATAAGTATACGATTGTGGTTTTCTCGTGCCAGGACTTTCAGCGGTGCATTGAGCGGATTATACTGCATTATACTTCGCGAATACTTGTAACTCGCATTCTTTAAGCTGCGTTGAAAGTTTTCTCCTAAACTGACTCACAGCGTTTTCCCTTTGCCTCGGTAAGATTACTTCATGAAATGAATTAAACCTTTTACGATGTGTTTCAATCGAATGACTTCAGTGACACAATAACTCATGTTTACACGGAAATCACAGTTTTCCTGATCAATGGCAAGGAATCTTTAACTTTAAAAGGAATAAACCAATAAAAAATTATAAAAATAATAAGATTTTCGCAAAGCTGCAAAGTTAATTTATAGTAAATAGCTGCGTCATTTAGTTTTATTTTCGTGGGTTAATTTTTAATATTATACGCGAACAAAGTACGGTCAAAAAAGTAAACAATGAACAAATGAAAAGTATACGTAGGAAATTTGTGACATACTTTTGACAGCCTAAAAATAAAATTTTCCCGGGCAAAATTCAGTAGGTTGAAATTAATCATGAAAGACGGTACAGGATTTGTGAAAGTCATGGTTAATCCACGAATGCGGGTAAAGACGCGATGATATTTGATGATAACTCTACACTGTTCGGGTTTTTATCGTGATTGAATACGAAATAGCGTTGTACAAACGGAATATCGACTCGTTCTTATCACCAAAACATTCTAGTGATAAGGTAGTTTCGTATTTGTACGTGTGCTGTGAATACACTTGTATTTATCACAGAACGAGCCAAAAGTTCCATTTTCGTACCCGCAGTGCATTTATTTTCGGACGGCATCCCATGAACACACCGAGCGATGAAATCGCACTTGTCAGTCCCCGTGAAATACTGATTCGCTCGAGTTCATGCACTGCCTCTATTATGCATGCGGTCTTTCATTCCAAATCGACCAGTCCATAAACTACGCGTTTTTTTCATCTCCAAATTTGTATTAAAATCACCGGGTTGAATGCTCGATCGAGCTTGTAAATTTGGCAAAAGTTTTACACAAAAAGGAACATTAAAAAATGACTCGCTGCAATGAATCCTTCTAAAATTGAATTACGTTGAAAAGACTGGGAAACCTTTTCCCGTGATCAACTCTCTTTTTTCTTTAATTTTAAACATAAATACACAATTTAACGAATGAAATGTTTAATTACCCAAATTTCCTCGCAGAACTTCTCACGTGAGGTTAATCTTGGCTAATGGATTCATTAAATTTCTACTTTGTAGAACTCCGAGGCATTTCATGGTTTAAAGTTTCAGACAGTATGAATAATGTAAGTGAGAGAGGGCATTAAAAACGAATCACAAATTAACTAAATAAAAGGTGGGGAAAAAATAAATTTCTCTCTTTTTGAAACTCAAAATTTCTTGTACGTATTCCGTGAGCTGATTGTGCAGAAAGCTCAAAAAGGCAGAAGATATATAAAAAAATCGTTACCCTTCAACTCTATCAATTCCAATGTCACGAAGAGCTTTCGCGCGATTGATTCACAAAAATTATTGAAAAAAAAGAAATAAACCATTAATAGAAAAACTGAGGACTTCATAGATACGTAGAAATATAATTCAGAATAGAATCGGAATTACGGATCCTGATGTACCTGCACTGTTATGAATCCCGAACTAATTTGTAAGTTTAATCGTGTATTTGACGCAGATATTCGTAAAACCGCGATAGCACGTGACACCCTCTAGTATACGACATTGACGTGATTAATTAAACGCGGTTGCATGCATCACGTATTTGCCTTCAATAATCATTTCTCTCCGGTTGCATTGAGTATAACGAATGATTATTTTCATGTGCAAACTTTTTGCTGCAGAATTGCAAGAGGATTCGAATTTTCGAAACAGAGTCGCTAGAGAATACTGGTATTTCAGTGAGAGCATAAATTTACGTCCAATCTATTCAAACAGATATTTGTGTTCTCTCCCTGTTTAATATTTTCTGTATTTCCAAGATTTTTATTGACTTAATAGGTTATTCGTTTAATGAAAAAGCAGCATGCTTTTTTCATTTGGTAAATTTTTATATCATTCAATAATGAAAAAAATGTCTGGCTGGGACATTTTATAATTGGAAAAAACGAAAAACTATATAATCTGAAGTTATTGACTTTGAATGATGCACGGCGTCAATGGAATATCAAAATATTTGAAATCGTATACCCATCAATGTTTATTTTACTCGATATTCACGAATTTTTTCATAGACTCATTTTTTTCGGAGAATCTAACGCACGTGTCTCTAGCGAGACACAGGGATAGAGAACTGGAGTTGTTCTCATATGCAAGAACGACGCACGTTTATCTACAGTTTTCGACGAACAGAAAAATGCTTTACGAATAGAGATGACAAAAGCAGCGAAAATTTCGCAGCATTCCACCCCAAATTCAAGAATTCCGACTCCTATCAATTTTTATTTTCCATGTACACAGTTTTCATTCTTCTTTTTGCCTTTTGTGAAGAGGAAAATGAAATTCCCTCTTCAAAGTAGTCGCTGAAAGCATCTCTCACAATATCAATTATTTTTTGTCACAAAAACATCCCTCTGACCCTCAATGTTTAAAAAATGTTCACTGCTTTCCGATTGAAAGGGATGTCACGAATGGCGATATTTTTCCACTCAATTTAAGGGTCATTTTATTACAGGGAAAAAGTCCGTGGGCTGAAGTTTTTTTATTTGATTGAGCAATAACTTGTCTATGTTTGTTTCCATTGCAAATAGAGCCTAATTTTCTCGAGTTCGTTTTGTAAATTAATGACGAGAAGGATTTTCTTTGGGCAGATCACGTTGGTTGTTTTTAAAATGGTTGTGATCAAAAGAAATTGATATTGAGAACAACATTTTCTTGTTAACTGTAACAGAATTAACATGAACAGGTAAAGTTCGATGAACCGCGTGATCAAAATCTGGAACGTTTTCGGCTGTCAGACCGGTCAAAAGCTTCAGTTGTTTATTGAACGCTTGAGATGATGAGAAAAAAATATAAGTTGGTTGTTTTCGACGGAAAAATTTCGATTGCTTATTTGCTTTTCGTCATGTTTACGTGATTCTGATCAGTGTATGCTTCGATAAATTCTCGGAAAATCCGTGATCTGCGATATTTTTGATATTATATTCTACCAAGTAAACAAGAAGAATCGTTCCGGTTGTATAAGTTGACCAGACAAGACGTGCTCAAAACTCTCGTTTCGCCGTTGAATATAAACCGGTGAAGAGGGTCGAGGAATCGTTGAAGCAGAATATAGTCGTACGAATCTGGGTCCTCAAATATATACATATACATATATATATATAAATATATAGATACATAAATAGTTATTCCAAAAATAAGTAGCTAAAAAAATTCAAGTCACGAATTTCGGCGTCAAGTTTTTACGTAACATGCAAATCCTTTCCGGTGCCGTGATAGGGCAACATACTTTCGTAGTTTTCCACTCACAAAGTATTCAACTTTTGATACATCAAAGGATTGGGTAAAGAGCGAAAAAAGTGGTAAATATAAGGAAGGGATTATTGAATACAGAGTAAAACGCTTTGATTATGAAGAAATCGTATGAGGTGGAATAAATATTGTTAACAGTTAACTACATTTCTTTTCGTCCAAAAATCTGTGATCTGCGATCCAATATTTGTAACTAATCATCGAAGTACTCAATTCATCGAAACAAAGTCTCTTTTTTCCTATAAATATGTTGTCATATCCTACAATTTGTCTTTTCTTTTCGTCTGCTTTCTTTTTCGATTAACTGAGAAAAATGTCTCATTTTCGTGCTTCGGTCAACAATCCAGCAGATTAATGGAAGGCTGATGATTCAGCCAAAGTTCTGAGGTTCTGAAGGGTTTGTGTCGATCTGAGCGTGGCTCTTATATAATCGCTTTTCCATAATCGAATAGACGAAACTTGCGGACAAGTTTGGTGTTATGTACCAGCCCTGACCGTCCTTTCTATCCTGAGCCTGAGCTTACGAAAACTTTAAGCTAACGTCTGTTTATACTTATATCCGAGGTAATAAAAACACAGAGTTCTTGAACAGACTGTTTGATATCGCAAACTCACCGAATGCTCTAGTTTTTTTTCTGATTCTACGCGCAGGAATCCCAAACGCTTTCGGGGCTAAGTGAGGTGTTGATTCCGTTCATCACTATTAATCCTATAATGTCGAGGTATCACATTCTTCGCTTTTCTCGTGTTTGTATGAAAAAAATCTTCGTGTTTAATGGCATGACGTTAGAAATGTTTTTTCATTTAACGCAATTTTTTTGCCCGGTAGAATACACACAGTGAAGTTCGGAAGTGCATCGTTTTTATTTTCCTGTAGCCTGTTTTTCCACGTGTGTATAATGATGAAAAAGGATATCGAGTCATGGAATTTTAAGAAATATAGAATAATGGAGTTTTTTGAATTTCCCTTTAGTCAGTGCACGGTTAATAACGAAAAAAATAATACTAATGGTGTTTCCTAAATCACCTTGAACATGTGTTTGTGTACCTAAATATATTTATGGTTATTTGTTCGTGGACTCTTTTAGCGCAGCATCCGGAATGATAATAGAGTTCTGACAGACCCTGACCATATACAAGCAGCGCTGGCAAAATTAAATTTACAGTTTGTAAGAGTTCGGTCAGGTATAATGAATTTTTGTGTGAGGGGTTTCTGGTTTATATGAGAACAGAGTAAGCAGGGCCATAAAAAAATTCGTTTGTTGGCTGTTAGCGGACGGTGGAGTAAACGAAAACGAGAAGAAATAGATCTGTGTTTTGTTTGGGATTTTCGTGCAACGACGCACAGCAAACAGCCATCTTGTATACAAATACACATGGAAAAATGTTTGAAACAAATAGGATTTGAATGGGATAGCTTCATGGTGGTAATGCCTGCTCGCTATTTCTGTCGTTCCTGCTGCTCGTTGTATGGAATTGGAGGCTATAAACTTCCTCGGTAATTAGGCCATTCATGATAATTTATCCGATACACTGTGCTCACTGTTCTCAACATCAGAATTTACGTAGTACGTAAGCTCTCGTGAAGCAAAATGTTCGTCGAATAACAGCAGAGTAGAATGCAAAGTTGTGCTAATTTTGTTCGATGCGATATCTCGTTGTCGAAAATCAAAGTTTTATGGTTGAATACTAATTTTCAAGTATATATGACAGAACTGCAAACGAATAACATCATTATCGTTATATATAGTAATTAAAATACATCCTCACTTAAGATCAGAATCAACAACAATAGGTAAACTCCTTGAACCCACCTTTCTGTCTCAGTTGTGAGTGCAGCATTTCTTGTTGCATAAGAAATCTTGATCTGCCAAACTGAATTTTATTCTATCATATCCTCGTTACTACAGTAAATAGCCATAGTTAAAACCATCCCAGGATTTCCGCTTGGATTGTTTGGAGAAAGAAAAACAAAAAAGTTGTATGCCTCAATGATTGAATCATGAAAATCTGTATCGCACGACGATGAGGGAGATCTATGTATATATATGCTAGCTGCCAGGGAAAATCCTTCAATTCTAAAACACTAAGATATTTCGAAGCTAAGTTGGAAGTACATGTGGCGCTCCAGTGAAAGATGTACCAAGGGTGGCAACGAAATCGATGATGGACGAAGGAAAAAAGTCGTAGAGAGAATGGAAAACAGAAAGAAAGATAAAGGGGGACGTGAAAGATCGATCGTTGTTGAGTGCATCGGTGCATTATTAGACCCACGAGACAAGGGAAGATTTAAGAGGACGATTAATTTCTGCAGACAGGGAGAATGGCATGTGCTTTATCGTTCGACGGTATAAATGATAGCGCCAAACAGTGCGTGCTGTAACAAAATATAAATATAAACCGCTGTACAAATAAATAAAAAAAAACACTAACAGTCTATAAAAAATCTTTTGAAAACAACGAATTGTTTAAATGAAGAATCGCTAATATTGCAGAGTGAGAATTTCTTCGAAATATATGAATTGACGATTAAAAAGACAAAACAATTTCACCGATCAGCTGATAAAGCGGACACGATTTTTACTAGTAAAATGCTACGTCTCGACCTCGACATTCATTTTTATACAGTCATCTGGAACAGAGTAAATAGAATAAACGAGAAGAGATACAGAGGTGGAAAGAGAAACCGAAAGGTTGGGAATATAATAGTGAGGAAGTGGAGAGAATATATACATATCATTGATACAAACGGAAAAGTGCGCATATAGGTGCAAATCCAGTGAGTTCCGGCAACTTTTATATATAGTGCGGTATGAGAATACCGGCGACTTGTTTTTTCGTCGGAAAAAGCAGGAGGCAAGGTTCGAAAGAGGTTCAAGGCGTAGCTGGCTTATTTGCAGTGCTTGGTAAGTCACTGTGAAGCCAAACCAAGCTTCCTGCCGCACACGACCCGAATGACAATGCAACCGTCCCACGAGGTCCTTTCCTTCGGAGCATTCTCTGTACACGTTTGTATACGTTCGAGTATACGCATGTACATTCGTACGAATTCAAAGGCATGTTTTTGACCATTTATATCATTCGTCCAAAAAGTCACGCTCAACCAGCGGGAATTATAGCGTTTGGTAAACTCCAAAAAGTAAAGTTTCTCATACGCATATTTCTCTCCGACGCACCATTCTCGAGATACACCTATTAATTGGCCTATTTCATCGGTTCACTCTGATAAGAAAAGCAGGAGTGACCAGCCGTGAGCAATAAAGCTCGAGTCGATCCGCTAAACGAACAGAATACAGAGACAAAGCGTGTCCTTCGCTCTTGGCATGGCTTTTACTTCACAGTGCTCTAATTAAATTTGTTCCTTTCCGTCAGTAGTTTTCTCGTCAGCAATGCAACGATGCAAAATGCATCGAAACTGTTCTCTGCAAGATAATTCAATATATTTATATATGGTCGACTCTGAAGTTAACTTTGGGGACACTCTGTCTATGAAAAAGGGAAATAGTACAAACTGACTCTATTTTATATGGTGCAAAGAAAGCTTCAGATATCTGTGAGGTGAATAAAGTGTGCGAGTCTGATGATGTATACATATATTGTACCTGTTACACGTGTGGAGAATAAGGGATGAGCCGGCGAGTCGCGTTGAGTGTACTTAAAGAGGTTACATAGAGCGCGGGGTAAAAGTGGCAGCGATAAATTGCACGACGATGCACAGGGACTGCACATGTAAACTGGGATGGGGGACATGTTATCGTTGATACTTTTCAACCTTTTCCTCTCTTGTTGCGCGAAATTCTCACGCGAAAATCATAAAGTTTATGAAGAAGGACACACATGAACAAATCATAAACGTAAAATATTCTCAAAGAACAAATATATGCGAGAAATCTCGAATCCTGTCTCAATGAAGATACCAACACTCATCTTTCACTCTTTCGTTTGTGTTTCGTATGAATCGTATTTCCACGAGATAATATTTAGGAAACTATGTGCATAAATTTCCTCCCAAAAGGTTTCTGAATACGAGGTCTTGCTCCATTGAGCCCGGGAATTCACGATCTTTCCTAAATGTAATATCGTATTCTCTAGCGAGAGATAGCCGAGCTTATTCGCAGAAACGCAATTTTATGCTGCGTTGAATCGACGTTTTTTTTTTGTTTGTTATGGAATTGCTAGACGTTCGAGATATCAACTGAAAGAAAATTGGACTATTTTTTTGAATGCAAGGATTGTCAATCAATATTTCGGAGAGAAATAACGTTTTTTTAAATTCGTTCTGTATTTCACAACGGTCGAATGGTTGTCTGGACTGTCGTTTTCAGGGAAAAATTTTCGCATATAGTGTTAGTTCAAACTATTAGAGACTTTGGTCCTAAAATGTTGCACAACCTCATGTATTTAATTTTTTCAAAACACGTGCAAACTTTTTTAGGAAAAAAAGTCTAATTGGTGACCAGAGTGCCGGACGTTCTATGCGCATCTGAAAAAAAACCGGGCCATTTTCAATCGACAGTCTCGTGAGCAATGGTACCAGGGTCAGACAGAAAAAAATCTTGACCCTGCTACGACTCATAAAAAAAGTAAATGACTTTTATATGTTCTTGCAGAATCAATAAATAGGGGTTCAAAATTTAATTCGAAAAAAATCTCGAACTGTGTGAAATTGATTCTACTTCGAAAATCATTTCTGAAAGAAGAACTTTAGACATTTTAGCCTACGACGCGAACTCAACGTTTATAGTTTGTGGTTTGATAAAAATCGGCGACTGAATTTTTAGTCGCTTTTTTTGCTACCACATGTTTTACATACTTCTGTAGCGAAATAGTAAAAAAAAAGTAACTATACTATAAGATCTCGACCAACATCTTAAGTTGTTTTTAAAAGGCTTAAAAAAATACAAGGTCTCATTTAATGTAATATTTTCATTTGATAATTTGTATGATATTGCTTGATACCGTATTTATTATATACATATATAGACTATTTTTTTTATCGATCTGTCAGTCGGGTGGAGTTTTGCACGTGACATCGAGGTCATTGCAGAACCAACATCAAAGTTACTGATAAGTTTTTGAGGTAATAATGTAAAAGCCAAGAAGGTAATTATTCGCGTGCGATAACCAGCACGCGGACAATCGAGAGTTTTCCTAGTTTGGGTGTGTATAATGTATGCTTATTATATAATAATAACAATCACAGCATTTTACTGAAAAAAGACGAAGCAGACCATTTTATAGATCGCACAATCACAGAGTAGCACTCGACAGACCTTTGCAAAGATTCTGCGGGCGTTTGCTTTTTTTCTTACCACCGTTCTTTTTATCTTTCGATTTGTTATCTCTCCTTTGCTGTTATCACAGTACTTTCGAGTGGTAAGGAGAATTCATTATAAGGGTAACAATCTCAGAATGGACGTGAAACGATAACTGTTTTCCAAGAAGCAAAAAAGGATCTTGACGAAAGATTTAAAAAAAACGTCATCGCTACCTTTACATTTTCACTCAATTTTTCATTTAGTTTCCTTTCAAAATATAATATTAGATTTCACTCGGAGGAAGAAGGATAAATTTAACATTGAAATAGAGGGGACTAAAGTAAGGATAAGGTGAAACACCGCTATGGTGATGATCACATTACTTATGATTAAAGCCTTGAAATCCAAACGCATTTACTTTTGATTAATACCCAAAAGAAATATAGACGAGAGTTATTTAGTACTGCAAACAACACTTCCGTCATTTTCTTGGTTTACTAAATCTCGAGCTTCTGTAACTAAAAGAAATACCTGGAGAATGCGCGGTTAATCTTTGAGTTTCTCGTTCGTAGAGGTTACGCGTTGCACTTGCAAGAATCTGGCAAAGTTCTCAAAGGAGAGCAACGAGGATTGGAGATTTCATTTGTGTGGCTTGAGACCACAAAATGTACACGCCCACGTATAACCAGTAAATTCAAACATCACGTTGACTGGAAACTCTGACAAACGAGAAAAAGTTTGTTTGCCAGGTAAACAATCATTGCAAGATATAAATACTTACCGGTTTACAAAGATTTCAATGAATTATTTTCTTTGCTATTGTAAGATGACGGAAATCGTGATCATAGATCTGAACCAGGGATCAAAAGATACAATTTAATTTAATGCCGTATACAGCCAACTATTCTCAGAACTATTATTGTTATTATTATTGTTATTTCAAGAACTTTAATGAGTAGCGAGAAAACAAATATGTAACCGTATCCCACAATTATATAAACTCGAATCTTCTGGAAGATTCTTCGAGATCACGTACAACATATTTTTTAATAATATTTCTAAGTGACCATTAGTGATTATTATTGCTTTGAAAAAATGCTAGAAAGATTATGGAAAGCACGAAATTTTTTTCGCTCTTTAATAAATGCATTTGAACATTAACGAATTCCATTGCGAATGCACCAAGAATTTTAATCCGCAAACCTTGGGGTAATTATGGCAGGGGGTGAATCCATCCGACTGCACCTGAGATGAGTTTCTCCAACTACCATTTATATTTTATATATATACATATATATCTATTAATATAGATAGATAGATAGATATGGAATTTTACATGCATACCCTTATCGGGTTTTTACATGGGTGGTATTGCTCACAATTTTTCCTCTTTACTCCTCTCCTCTTTCCCACATTTTTTTCCACAATTCCATATTACCACCTGGACCTACATTTTTACGTGGATTCCGAACCACGGAGAGAGAACAGTTTAGACACTTAGGAAAAATCCATTGGTGTCGGCTGGGATCGAACCCGGTCTCACCGGTTGTGAGCCGGGCGCGTTACCACTGTGCCACTGCCTCCCCCCTATTAATATATTTATCGTACATGAGAAATTTCGTTGGTGGATTAAGGCTACAAAGTTTGATTTAAATATATACATGTATATATTAAATGCCCCGTGGTAAGAGTTGGCCAAGAGATGTTAGAAATCGGGTTAGCACACGTTGGACGGAAAGTTCCAACGATGTTAATAAAAAAAAAAAGTCTAACGTATAAGGCGAAAATGCGAGGATTGGCAAAAGTCGATATGAAGGAGAGGAAAGACATATAAAGGGAGGGGCAATGTGTGTTGGTAAAATGGATGAAAGAAAGAGTTCGAGAAAGAGATAGAAACGGAGTCGAAGTCTGTTCTCTCTTGAGCTGACCGATCCAAAGCTTCCCCAGGCGACTTATCGACTTTCTCGCTACCCCTTTGGCCACTTTGACACGTTCAAATACTCGCTCGAAACGTTTTTCTCCAACGTTAGACTCACTTGTATACTTCGTCTATTGTCCAGCTCGATGTCTTACAAAGCTTACAAACTACTGCAGAGAGAATGCAACGACGACAAAAAAAAAACAATCCCTTTTTCACTAGTTTCAATTAGTGCAAAAGACGCTTCCTTTCATCTGCGTGATAAAAACGACTCTTGATACATTGTTAAGTAAATTACTGTTTTCACAGGTTGCTTCAATTACTGAAATAAATGTTTAAACGTTTAATCATCGTCTTCTATGACAAGAATTTTTCCACTGAATTAGAGAGTTTTTGAAAAGTTGGAAGAAATTAACGTACCCTTGTTTGCACCGATAATTTTTTATTCGCTTCAATAATATCTCCGATTGCTCGTGAAATCGCATTGTTGAAGTAAATCATCATTCAACAGAAAATAATTCGAAAAGTAATTCAGACGTGAGAAAACTTTTGGGAGTTGAAATCGTGACCATATCTGATCGATATTGCGGAGCGGAGAACGTGCACAGGATTTCCAGATCTCTTCATGTTATATTTCTATATCTCCTTTATATCTATTGGTCTGTATATAACTGAACGTTCCTATGAGATATACAGAGTAGACCTGGGCAAAGCAGAACGAAACGATACAAAAAAAATTGATTTCACAAAATTAAATCGAAAAAAAAAAAAAAAAAAATTTGGCCGAATCAATTGATAATACATCTTTGAAGTCTGTGATGATGATGTATTTCATTAATGATATTGTAAGCAAATTGAATCTCGTTTGAAACATAAAACCATTGATGTACGTTTTATCGCATTGGCTGCAGGAGGATTTTTTTTTTTAACGGAATTCGACGATAACACTGCTGAATTTCCTTTTTTTCTGATGTATATATAGAAGCTGTTTCCCATGTTACCACATTTCTACAATGCGCGGCTCAAATTAAAACTTCAGGATTATTTTACTAAATAGACATCGAATCTGCATATTTGGAAAATTACAAAAAAAAACACTAATATTTCTACGGAGTATTTTCGATATATTATTTTCAGAAAATCGTTTAAGGTAATGAATCAGTCACGGAGCCTCACCTCGAATTTTTGAAATTGACATTTTTCGATCTCGTTCGACTAATCACGAAAGGGCTCTGTTAGCGTACACGGGCCGATGGCAAGAATACGCTGGCTGGGGCTTTTTCTAATTGGTCAAACCGTGTCAAAAATATTTAATTTCGAAAATTGCAGCTATCTCTCTCGTGCTCACAGTGGTGAGATAGCGAGTGATCCCTCACCTCAAAGAAGCTACCAAAAAAAAAGTAATAAATGGGTTTGCGATAGTGAAGAAAAATGAAAAGATGTATTTACTGGCGTCTGCTCCAATGCTGCTTTATTATATGTACACAGCTTGATAGATCAAACAAAAGAAAATATAATAGAAACAAAAAGCCAGAAGTGAGATTTCTTCGTGGATTTCAAGAATATTTGGACGTAGGATAGCGAGTCGGCTACCGCGTTGAAACCTTCAGGAACAATGAGTTCGTTATTCCTTGACTCTTTACCGAGCTCTTTGCCCTTCCTGGCTCCCGTCACTCGCAAAGCCTCAGTCGCAGTTGCTTTTTTCTTCTTTCTCTTATTTAATTTTTTTTTTTTAACCCGTCTCTCCCGTATCGCCTCGTTTTTGCCCTTCTTTCATTCCATTTTTTTCCTGGCACCCAGGAGCACCCATTTTTCTGTCTCTTTTCATTACTCATCCGGCATTTTGCCAGCTATGTGCCGCATAAAAAATTTGAAAAAAAATGTCACGGAAACGAATACGAATGGCTAATTTGTGCGAGATGAGCACGGATGCTTTAATTTCTTTCAATCCGCCTGGAAAAGCGAACTGTCCGCTTATCCTTTGGCAAAATAGCACATTTTTGCTTATTTTTTATCCTGTTTTAATGCATCAATATAATCGTTAAAGTTAGTCTTGAATGATAATCATGACGTACGAAAGCAGCGATTTCGATCAATCAGACATTTTTCTTCCTCATTATTTTTCACCTTCACGTGGGGCGTAATTATGTCAGAGGCACACCTTTCTGGTATAACGCTCTTTATAAAAAACATCAAAATTTTCTAGCGGCCCGAAAAATGTGTTCGTTGGTTGATGAGTATACTCTGGAACTGCAAAATACTTTTTGCCCACCGTCCATTATTACTTCATTGTTCAAAGGCGTATAGTATTGAAGCGATCTGAGGACTTCGTAATTCTACATACAACGTGTAAATATATATACATATATCTCAGCGAAGGAGATTCTCGAGAGGTCGTTTACATGATAATGAGTTGCCTCTGAATTCTTGAGTTGTCCTGCACCGAAATCGGTTTTTACATAAAGTTTTGTTGTAAAATGCTTGTTTTGGCTATACCCACACGTTTATTCCTATGTTTTGGTGGACCAAATAAATTTTTTTGGTTCACCGATTTAAAAAAAACTACAGTGTAAAGGCACAATGGTGAACGCAGGAAATCGTTATTCTTTTAAGAAGCCGTCAATAATAGCAGTCTTTAGTGACAACTGAGTATATGTCTGTGTGACGCAATTTGCAATTTTATCAATACAGTATCCATCTTGATTGTAGGGCTGTAATGGACACTGTTGAACAGAATTGCGAAGGAGTCCTCCATTCATTTTGAATGGAATAGGAAACTGGTCCACTTCGGTGAATCGATAATTGAGTCCGAGACTTATATAAATGAATATATATGTTCTCTATATATGAGATGATCTGAATGTATATATACATATATATATAAACGACTAACATATCGAAAATCTATTCAGATGGCATTCCGAGAGTACGTAGCTCGTTGCTTGGGAACAAATTGTCATAGCCATCAATGTCAGGTTTCGATCGAGTGTTGTAGACGACGAGCCGTAGAACGAAACTTGATGAATGACATTCCGGAACGTCGGGAAAGCTTTGGTGCAATTAAATTTTTCGCAATCTCTTTGGGAAACTCGATATTTTTTAATCATCCAACTACGATATCTAGTGCCATTGCGGTCTTATTTTTATTTCGGAATAATTCTTCTTTTTTCATCGATTCGTTTGGGCGTTAATCCTTCTGTGGACAGCCGACCGAAAATCGTCGTGTCTACACGGAAGGGCGACTGGTCGAATTCTAATGAAAGAGTTTGCGGTGAATGGAAGAGGCCGAAAGAGTATGGGAGGAAGAGAGCAGGAAATGCGAAAATTCTCAGGCACTTTCAGCGAAAATATAGCTTTTACTCTTCCACTTTGCCGATGTAACCGACCGTAATAAATGCACTCTTGTCGAGAGGCAACAGCCAAGCCTGACGGCGAAGAGTATAGGATATTTATACATCGTTCCGAGAACACTGCAATGCCCTATTGCAAGGATACTACATTTATCGGCTCCAGAATCCCTTCTTTACTATTTATACTAAAGGGGACGATGTTTGAGGATATTATTATTCACATGAAATCATTTAATATAACTTTATGTCGCAGAACGATAAAGTAGGCTCGAGCTAGCCAAAAAATACGCAGTTACCGATTGTTTTTTTCTCAACAACACTTTGTACTCGAATTAAAAATATCGAAATTAACGTGCATATCCGCAGCCTTAGTAAATGAACAAAGTCCCGATCGTTTAGACTCACAATAGTGAATCGATACGAGCGTAGTCTTCAGTCACAAATCCGTTGCAAATTGTTTTCGATATTTTTGTTGTTGTTATTTGATGGTTTTTTCGAGAATAAAAAACGATAAAACGACTGAATTGAACATGCTTGTTGTTCAGACGGTATCTCGCCACAGCGAGTGCGAAAGAGACAGCTGGTGATTTCCAAATTGAAAATTTTCATAACAGTTCAACCAATTACAGAAAGCCTCCTTTACATATTACAGCGGATTGTTGCTATCGTTCTGCGTCTACTGACCGAGCCGTTTTGTAATCGGTTCAACCATGTCAACACATCTGAGTTCAAAAGTTCGAGGTGAGCCTAGGAAACTAATTCGTCATCCTCTTAAGACTAAGAAACAACCGTAATTCAACCGGAGTTGTATCAGAATATCATGCATTGCCAGTTGTGTGAGTGCAAGAGAACATTTTTTACATTTTACATCCTTGATGTTTATAGAAAAATAATCGTTACACATTGTTGTCCGACGACAGAGATTATAACGTGTAACTCTTATTTATTTTTTTGACAAATCAAGCCCCCAAACAATATTGTTGTCCATTGAAACCTTTGAGAGGATCCAAGTAAATGCTTTTATTTGTCGACACACGTTTAATACCAAATTATCAACATTTGAAAATGGGATTTTGGTGCAGGCGGATTTTACAAAGTGTTGAGAGAGAAAATATGAGGAGATTATAGCATTTTGTGAAACCCTTGAAGTTGTCCCCGCATGCGTCGTCGAAGCATGGCAATTTGTTCTCCTACGAGCGTAGAGATCGAGCCTCGTGAACTGTGATTGCCATGAGTAAGGGTTGGTTCAAAGCCAGGAATGAAATAGAGTTTTGTGCACCCGTAAAACGATTGTTAGACGAACTGCCGAGTTGAATTCACTGTATATGGAATACCACGCATGCATCAATTGTAGTCAGACCACGGGGGTTATTTTGAAAAAACAGAGAGCATAAAGAACTGGCCCAATTAAATTAATTGTTGCGTCTATGAAGACGGAAGTAATTTGTATGCCCTCGCTATTGGCCCACAGAAAAAAGTATACCCGGATGTTTCATTGGGACCTGCGATTGAGGATACTTTTTTTACTGCTAGGAAGCACTTTTTTCGTTCGTACGAGCAGTGATGAAACTTCAACTCAGTTTCCACTTTTGGACTCTCTCGAAACGCGCGGTGCAGTGATAACAACTTTTTCCATACGCACAAGACGCGATAAAAAATTGTCCGGATTTATAGTACAGATGATCATTGCAAATGCCACTTATACTGATGATACAGGTTGGACTTGTTTGACGATTGCTATTTGTATCACGCACACGTGGAAAATTAGGGTCACATGATGAATCTTGAGTGCCAAAGAAGAACCACCCCTCAACTCAAGTACCTCGAAAAAAGCTCCGAAAAATAAGGATCTCAATCAGTACTTTTGTCCAATGTAGTAACGAGACAGCTGAGAAAATTGCTGACTTAATGAATTGTGAGTACTGCTGGATGTATGCTAGAAAATATTACGAACGCCACAGAAGATGAAGTTAATAATGATGTAGTTAGCAAGTCTTAAGAGACCTGACCCAATTGTTGTGATAGTTCAAGCTCTGTATTTTCTTCCCACTGATGTCTCAGGTTTCTTTAACAATGGCTGATGGCCTAATGGCGAATTCGATAATTCGAATTCGCCAAGCTGTATAATGATCAACACAAGGTTAATTAGGACAAAAGATCCTTTACTGGATGGATTAAGCTTGTTGTTGATATCCAGGCTCCCGAATTTAACCTTTACGGGCTTCGTGGTGGCTTAATATCCACTGGAGTGAATAGCATTTAGACCAGCAGCTTGTATTGAATATAATATCCTAGGGAACCTATAACGGAAAGTGAAAAAAGGGCGAGCCGTGACAGACAAGACAGATCAGAGATACTATTCCCTTTTACGTTTGAGCGATTCATCCTCCCAAGGGTTTCTCCCGTGTTGGCAGAATGGCGGTCGAAATGGCTAAGCTTCATTCCACGTCATGATGTCGCCGCCACTGAGACGCCGAAGATGCCGTCCGTCGCGACGTTCAAACGCTCCGTCAATATTCGGCTCAAGAACGTTGCCAGGAGCCGCTCGAGATGTCCCAACGGATGGGACGGAAGGAATTGACATGTAGAATTATAATTAAAGCCTGCCGTTTCATCAGTAATGTCATCAATATGAATTCGGTGATTGACTATGGACGGATTCACGAAAGTCAGTCGCAAATGAAACGGGAAAGGCATTGATGATGCCAAAGATTTATTTTCTCATTACCAGAGGCCCGTTGGGGGAGTTGCTATTTGCGCTAAAAATGCAAACTATAGTAATAGTGTTGAATAGTTACGTTAGCGTCTATATCGCAGATAGCGACTCCCCGAACGCTTCTCATCTTACAATCGAAAAAAAATAGTCGTTCTGCCATTGCATTTGTCAAAGATTAGCTTAGTTGCCCGAAGTCTTTCAACTTTGCGGTAAATATCAGTCCTTTTTTGCACGAGATCGGACGTTTCAGTCGAATAATTTACATTACAAGGCTAGACAACAATTGTCGTGTGATTAACTTGATCGTCACATAGAGACAAAATGATCGACAGGTTGATTCCTAGACTTAAGTTCAATTATCTTCAGTCTGTAATCAAACTGCAAAGTTAGGTTAATGAATATTAGTGGATTAGAAGGGCAAATAGATGCGGTGTTGATCGCTGTTGTTGGATAGTTTCGGAGAAAGTAGTTTAATAGTCAGTAGAACGCTTTCACCCTCTAAGTTTTCTGTCAGTGGAATTTTGCATTGTAAGGTTGAGAATTTGCTATTCTAAAGGAAAAGGGAAATGCTTTGGCGTTCCTCTGCCCAGTTATATTAACGTGAACGCTTTATAAGTTCAACCTTAATATACATATTTTAAACATATAAATGTGACGCGTTATGTTGAAAGGGACTTTTGCCGTTGCAACGACACGTTATTATGATGAAATGTCAAGAAAATATGAAAAGTCATGCCGGGAGGAAAACTATCTACTGAGGTGTGAGCGTGAGCTTTAAATTTAGGTCGTCGGCGTTAAAATGGCTGCACATTTTTCACAAGTTGACAAATGTCTCGTTCGTTTTGACGGTCTGCGAGTGCGATGGCATCGCACCCGAATAGAAAAAGAAATGATGAATAGAAAAGGGATAGAAAGAAGAAAAAGAAGCCAATGATACGCATTCATAAGAGTACTTTCATCCTCTTTGAAAGCAATGTCTCTGTGAAGCAATCACGAGAGCACAGATGGAGAAAAGGGACAGAAAAGTAACGGACGGGAATGTAAGCGCGTTGAAAGAAGCTGATACTTTGTTCGAATGACTTGGTACGGAGTTGAAACGTGAAAAAGCAACAGATAGACAAAGTACGATGAAGCATGGGAGGAAATTGGGGACGAAATGAAAAAACCGATACGGTAACTTCTTCGTTTGTATGATTGAGGAGTCTGAAAAGAATAGAAGGATTAATTGTCATTGTGTTTTGAATAAACATATAAAGAGCCCGTCAACTTTTTGTTTTTCCACTATTTCGTTTTTTTTTCCACGTCTATTTCGAAAAACTGTTCGTCATATAATGATGCGACTAGTGTTAATCTTAACTCTCAAGGTTTTGTTGATGAAGATCTTGAAAAAAACGAAACATTCACGATTCACACCGGAAAATAGAGGTAGTTTCGCCGTATAACCTATTCGAATTGTTCCAAGTGGAAATGGTCTTTAAAGATCAGATGCGAGAGATGCACGGTGCTTTCTCAATTCTCGGGAGGATTCAGACGCGTCGGAAAATCGTGCCACGACATATATAACTTTAATACGACGTTATATCGTGCTCTATCACATCTTTAATACTCTTGAACGAACCTCCGAGTTCCTAGCAACGGCAAGATTAGATATTTGAACGTGCGCTCTTATAACCTTGGTTTTCAAGTTAGGTTTCATACCAGTTTCGAATAGTCTTATTCAGAGGAATTTCACACGGTCATGAAGGTTCAATCATTTATACACAAATATAGACTTTATAGCTATACTATGTGTACTTATCTCCTCTTTCTATCTCCTTTCTCTTCCTGCTCTATGTGTCTCTCTATTTCGCTTTTAAGCTCTATAGTCTCTGCGGTATTTGAGTAATGCTTCTCTTGTTCTCGAAACATAAACGTCGTGCTCTGGTACACTGGCCGAAGGGGAGGAGGTTCGTATACCTAATACCGTAACACATAACTCTCCCTCCCTCTGCTCTCTCTCTCTCTCTCTCACCTCCGTTCTCCCTGTTTCACACTTGCCTATATATACAAAACAAACGGATATGTCCAACCATGCACACAGTTCTCTTGGAGCCCGTATCTCTGGATAAAAATCATTCTCACCTTCTCATGAGGGTAATTTCTGAGCTCATACAGTTTAATCGCTGTAACATGCCAGACAGGCTCCATGAAAAATTGTCATGATTCACTGGAGGTACTATTTCGAGTCCGCGGGAGTATGCAGGACTTTTATGTGCCCTGAAACATGTTTTTAATTATGAAAGGAAAAGTTTGTAATATTCTTACAATTTTTACGGCTTCGGAAATTAATGTAAACGTACAGATGAGAAAAATTACGATAAATCTACCATTGGTGATTGAGTTGTTACAAGCTCGAACAATTCAGCAACCAAATTATGATATCATAGGAAACGCTAGACGTATGATATCTACATAGCATGATTCCGTTATCGATGGTATTGAAGTCGATTGATAGAGGTTCAAATATCGATCGAAAACCTTTTTCGAACGTGTACCTTCGGTGCATAAATTTGAAGAGGATATCTCACATGGGAGTTTGTATAGGAAGACGATGACCTTTGAAGCGCTTTGGGAAACGAAAGAGTGAGGGATATGCTCGTACCCTGTCACGAGCCATATTTTCTTATGGCGATTCCGAATAATGTATAAACTTATTTCTCGATATGAATGAATATACATATGTATTCATCGTGTTACCAATGTAGCACTAGTGTCGCGCCCATTCTTCGTCTTTCATACACCAGGTCCCATCAGCGTGAAAGAAAAGTGTCTGACGTTGATGTTCCTCTAGCGTGCACTTTATTCGGCCAAAGTGTACACGTGTCTGCAACATGAATGGCATCAAAATGCTAGAGAGTAGATTGAGGGAAACGTACTTTATCACACTCCGGGAAAAAGTGGAGCAAAAACCATTGAAATAAAAGTTATGCCGCTTGTACATCCCGTTGCCTTTCAAGAAAACCGAGAAAATATAACACAAAAATGACATTATTCCCCATGGCAAATCATTTTTAATGATAGACTTGACGAGTTAGACGTTAATTTCTTGGCTAACGTTATTCTCCCAAACGAAATTTTGAATCTGCTTTTTTTCTCCTAATTTTCTTGTTCACCATTGGACATTTCAGGATAGACAGAAATAAGGTTACAGTTGTAATAATTTGAATTGAAGGATTCCGAAATGCGATGCACTCAATGTCTAACGTTATTGCGAACGAATCGAAATCGTGGAAAACCGATGACAATCAATTAACAGCTTATTCACGCGTTACAGCCTGATTCTATCAGAAGGGATGGAGTTTCCTAGAATTCTTGGAGATTTTCCATTTTCAAAAGTTATACAGTTTCCGGGTATGTAATTTCTAAATTACGTTATGAATACTTATGGAAATAGATAATAGAGGAGTTTCATCAAAATTTACCGTCCGGAGCCCACAGCACACGAGGAATCAAATGTTAGGCTATTCTAGCTCCATTCAAAAAAGTTATCATACAATTACAACGCGTCAATTTTATGGTCAAAGTTGTTTTGACAAATAAAACGTTCTATCTAACTTTATCCTGATGGATTAAAAGTAATTCCCGTGGGATTTTCACTTGTTTGTGACTCGCGACTAGTGGAAAGGCGATGACAATTAACAGCTTAATTCGCGCGTCACAGCCTCATGCACTGACAGGAGAGCCCTACAAGTTACTAGCGGCAAGATCCTTCATGGTGTCACAAGTAATTATGGAATGTCAGTATTATGTGAAGTTCATCAGTTTCATCGATTTTACTACCTTGTTGGCATTTGATCGACAGTACATGGGTCATGCATATGGAAAAGCACAGTTCAAGTCGTGTTGAACTGGGTGAAATAAGTTTTGTTCAGTTCGTTCCAAATTTATTTTTGCTGAATAAGTTTCATTCTACTTTTGTGGTTCTTTTCATGGAGCAAGAGCGAATTTACAGAAAGAAAAATATATCATATCGTGGATGTCAAAATAAAAACTTGTCGTTTGAGATCGTCTAAAATTTTTAAAAGATTCATGTATCGAAAGGTTGCTCGCCGCGTTTTCGGAAGAAAACATATTGTATACCATGGGCGAAGGTAAGTGTAATTCACCGCGTAGGGAGTTAACTGTTAAATTGAAGCACAGTGCCGTTGAAAATCGAATGAAAAGCGTTCATTATAGTGAGAACGTACAAAGCCTTTGTACTCGCGGTGGACTGAGTTATCCACTTCTCTCCTTCTATACCTATGTTAACATTTACGATATAACAATTGTATATGTATATCTATAGGCATTATGTGGGACAGAGTCTCCGTTACGCCAACCTATCTTGATGGGGGTGGACTTTCCTGTCGTTGAATTCCTCGCTCAAAAGACTCGTTTGGCTGAGACCCAAGTGGGACACCAAAAATGGGAAAGCATACATGTATGTTTTAGGTAATATTATACAATTCACACAGACGAACACGTATACAATATTGAAATGTCCTACAGCGATTTCGATGACGGATAGCGACTTTCTGTAACTGTAGTTTCCATATCATCGAGACAGTGTGTTTCGTTTTCTTTTTTACACGCTGCATTCGTGAATCGAGATGCGGTGCAACAAGAATCCCCAGATATATTTAAAAATGCATTATTTTAAACAATCTATTCTTAATCTAGTTAAGACTTTTCGTTTTTATAAAAATGTAATATTCTTTTTTCAAGTCATTTCAATTTACGATGCAAACATTGTTTCGATTTTTTCGCCATTATTCCAGAGTGACTGTTTTTTCTAATAATAACAGAAAAGACGTTTCTCGCAATGCTTGTCACGGAAAAAAATAGTGCAAATCCAATATACATCGTTGAATACTCGATCGGCAGGCTGGGCTTAGAGCTTTTACTACTTAACGTGATATGCCAAGCGTAGGACGTCTACTTTCGATAGAATTACTTTTAACTCGAGCGAGAAGTAACCAACAGTATGGCTTAGGGGTTGAAGAGGGAGCTCACATAATTATGCAAAATGAGTTATAGAGACGAAGAAAAAAGTTGCAGCCAAATCTGACAGAGCGAGGTGGGCAAACGCCACTGGAGAACTTCGTTTTCTTATCGGAAATTTAATTCCGATTTGTCACGGTGAAAGAAAGTTCCATCTCTTCCCTTTCCCTCACTTTCTCATTCCGCAACGATATATTCAACACGATCGTGCTTTTCTTTCTCGTTTTCTCTGTTTCTCGCTCCGGAGCCGAGCATGCAATTCAGCTGGTTTCCTCTCTCACGCGAAACGTCTTCGACGTCCCTTGGTGCAATGGATCGATGTGAGCGGTGAATACAAATTCCAAAAATATTCGTGGTTAAGTGACGATAAAGAAATAGCAAAAATGGAATGAAAAATGCTTGAATTCGTCGTGACTCGATAAATAAGGAAAAAACCTCAAACTTTACGCAAATTCTATTGTGATTGGTTCAATAGTTCTTTTCGGGAGCATGAGATATGGATCGGTTGTGTTAAAGCTGATATTCTACGATATTGTATCACCAGACGCAGCAGTGCCTCAATGCCGAGTATTAACACGATTTAAAAAGAATAATCGCAAAATATAATACAGAAAAAGAATGTATTGAGCTCATTCGTGTTCGTAACTCGAATATCGCGTATTTTCGTGATAACTATTATCTTTGTTGTTGTAAAAAAATGAACGATGAATTTTTTGGAATATAATTTGTAATAATTCAATGGAAACAGAACCTTACGCGTTTACTTATTTGTCTCGAACCGGTTTAGAGACGCACATGAATAAATCAAGAGAGACGTGAAAAAAAGTCTCCGAAAGGGGTAGAAAATGATAAATATACGTGTATGTCTGATGTAGTCATATTTTAATCTAGAAGCGGTAGAGAGATGAGGATGAAGGAGAAAGCGGACTGGTGAGAACTGTGAAAAAATGTTATACCTAATTTGCATTTGCTGCAACGGAACGTCTAATAAGTGCCATCTCTTTATCCCGGTGCTTCATCCACTCAGCCATTCTCCAGAAACATTCACTTTTCTCAAGTTCTCCCAAGCTACATTTTCATTTCTTTCTCCACCATGTTAAAAACTCCTGTCTCCCCTGAGAAACATTGATTTTTTTATTTATTCCATAGGTAAATTAAAATTCAAGTACGAGGAACAACACACATTTTCTTCTCTCTCATTTTCTGCCTGCAAGTGGTCCAGTATTCAAATATTCTGGCACTTTTATATATATTTGTATATTGGAAAGTTCGCAATAAATCAACAACTCCTACACTCAGGACTATTCTGATCTCAATAATCAAATCATAAGAAAATTTAAATTTATTCGTTATAAATGAATAATTTCAATAGTCTAAGCCTCGTAATGAGATATCCGATAAATTCAAAGGTATTCATTTGACGAGGACCGAAGAAATTTTTTCAATCGTAATAGGAAAAAAGGTGGAAAGATTTTTCGACTTGTTTCCTTTGCAGTACGGTGCGTATAAAGCGGTAGAAAGCGAAAATAAACCAAAGCTTGTCCACATAGAGGGATAGCATAAACGCGAGCTTCAGCCGGTTTTTCCGGCCCCGCCGTTTGATTCAATATGTCCCAAATTTGCCACAGTGCTGAAGTACATTTCGAAGTCTCAACCGTAGCCATAGCACCATTTTGTACATTAATTTCCGTCCCTCCCCACTTTGGTGCTAAGGCTGATTGTTATTTATTCTCTTTTGGTGATGGCAGACAAAAAGAATGGCCTCAGGGAATGAAGGCCTCCATTCACCCTTACATGCATCCGTCTGTCCACGAGACATTGATGTTTTTTCTTCACTCATGAATAAGAATCGCAATAAAGGTTGGATAAAAAAGCTTTTAGCGACCTTATGAAAATTTTCACGTATCAAAGAACGAAGACCCTTTTTCATGCAGTACTCTTGTGAAGTTCAACGTCCTAGCGATTTCCCCTTACAATGTCTACGTTCGTACAAGCATTTTGTTCAAAAAATCTTGTTGCGTTGACCACTGAAGAATTTTTTCTATCGTCACGAACTCGTTTGAACGGCTAATAAGATATTTTTGATGGTTTGATGCCAATGCAATTGAGTGATTAGTTTGATTTTTTGAAATAAATATTAACTATGCTATTAACTTCGCTAGAAATATTGTGGGAAGCAATCTCAAAGGCAAACACGTGAGACATCGATCGGAAATGAACGATGACATCGTCGAGTCAAGAGATGTCTATTTCCGATTCGAGGCAATCGAAACTCCCACGAATCCCACGAGACATTTTGTTTGTAAGACTCAATCTTATCAAAGTATAAAAATAAAAAAAACCCTGGTGAGCTACCACTCTCCATTTTCTAGAGTTCATTTCAATGTGATTTTTTTATCGGATTTATTGATGCCATTTGAAATATCAGTGTAGAAAAAAAATAGTTCATTTCATCGGAAATAAAATTTGCTATGAGTTCAGAATGAGCCGATATTTGATTTCGTTTCGTTTCACGTAACGCAGAAAAACAGGGTAACACGATCTCTTTCACGATACATTGCTGATAGGACATCGTCTCTGTGTTCAGATTTATGAAGTGCCATGAATCATATGAAAGAAAAATGGCTTCATGCCTTAAAGAATATATTTATATTCAACGCTCTATCGTTTGATATCAAGGTTTCTTCAATTTCGAAAAACCTTCGTTTGATAAAACAATATCGCAATTGTAATATGAATGTTTCAGAAAACAGAATCCACTGTGCTTCGAGTTTACGATTACTACTTGAAATCGTATACGCCGTGCTATAATGAAACTTGATGACCCAGCAGTGCATTTGCACACAGTAATATCCGTTGAAGTTGGGCAAAACGATCTTTACTCTTTTGGTCAAAATGGGTTTCCGTCCCTTTCCCCACAGACAGACGCACACACACACACACACATACACAAACATCGCAATTTATAACATGCATATATGCTTGATATTTCTCTCCATGAATTGTAGCTCAAAGGCAATACCTTTGATTAAAAAATCTATCAAATCTTGCCTACTGAACGAAATAAAAAATCAATAACAACATTTAAATGAAGTTTTTTCTCTACAAAAAATCTACGAAAAAAGATCTACAGAAAAATCAGCCGAAACAAATGATCTTAACACATAGAGAAAAACGAAAGATCGTTTCAAAAAGCAATTTTTGATAACTTTCGCAAATCGATCTCGTGGATTTCCACTTACACAGGTGAATGACATTTCCGGTCTGTAAACAAGAGGCCGAGATTACTCTCCTGAGATTCATCTCATCAGATTAGCAATTTTATTGCTAGTTAAAACGGTCCAAGCTTGGTTTATGCATAGACATATTACATGTATATAATCGCACATACATAAAAACCTGTATACGTGTATGCTGAAATGTGTGTTACGGGATGTAACAACGTCGTAGAGTTTACACGACGTGCCAGCTTTCGAGCTGTTACGTCACTCACTGACACGCGCACACCCTTAAATTATGTTATCGGGCTGGACGATCACAAAGTACCGTGTGGAGCTTTATCGAACTTGACGTTGGAAAATAATGCCAGGCACGCGACTAAGAGTGTTTTTTCACTATTAATTCCTTTTATATATAAGGCGCCTCAGGTATTGCTATACATATATGTATTACTTGGCATATATCTATTATAGAATTTCCTTAAGGTATATTTACTAAAGTAATTATTCGAGCGTACTTCAGAGAAAAAAAGATCGTGCGAAAGACGAGTTTCATATAATCAGATTAAATCGTCCTCGAAACCTAATCGAGTCTATATTTGAGAAAGAGAATATATAGAACTGATGTATATCTGGCACAAATACGTAACGCTCGACCCAACGTGGCTACATTGTTACTGTATCCATCGGTGATTGAAAATCCTGAGGACCGTTCGCACAGTGTTCACTAACTATGATAGCCGAGATATTGTGCTGCAAGTACAGCAGGTATTATTATTGTCATAATTGTAGCTATTCGTGCGATAGCAGCCCTCAACATTTTGTCTTATTCGAAAACAAATAGAGCTTCACGAAGCTACGAACTATAGAACATACATTTGTATGATTTGATATTAAAAAAACATTTGGTTCAATATGACAATTGTTTTGTAGAAAAAATACGATATTTTCAGAGCTTTCCGTGTTCATCAATATCTTCCATAGCCATCATATTGAAACTCGGGATATCTAGTTGCCAGAATACAATCACACGAGCATGGAGAGTGAATCCGGAAAATCGTTAATTTCATTAAATTTGCAAAGTGAACCCATTTCATCCGTCTATAAACTAAAATGTATTAAAATTCGTGACTGATTGTATAAATTACAATTCAATACATTCAATACATTCATTTTACACACAATATTTTTTCAGCGAATTGTTGAAAAATAAAAAATATCGTTATTCTATTGTACATCGTTGCCATGTTCCACAAAAGATCCTTTCTCCTATGAAACAATGGCTTGGAAATTTCATAACACGAATAATGAATAATTAAGGGACAGTGGTTGGTCCAGTGGGGCTCGAGCTAGTTCGCCGCATGTCCCCAGTTCGAATCCTGGCAAAACATCAATGAAATATTTTTACAGTTTTATTCCTGCAATCTCGAACGAGTTGAACGCTGCCTTCATAAATCCATGTCGATGTCTATGACTCTCTGTAATCCCTGAGTGGTCGGTTTTCGGCTCCGGGTGCCACTCGTGGGTGATTTTCATCATGGGGTGGTGGGCTGTAGTCGTGTGCTGATAGCTAGCTCATTGCATCACAGCTGGAGAAGGTGCTTTCTGCGCTCGAGAGATTAGGCAGGTACCGGTTTTATCGGCAAGGTTTTCTGTAGTTTCGCTCTGCCCGTGTCAAATTTGAAACATTCAGGGATGAGTTGAGTGCAACCGCATTAACGACGATGTAACGAGGTACATGCAAGTGAAATGAAGAATGCTTTAAGATTTAAAAAATCGCTGTAGCAGATTTGTGGAAGAACAATAATAAAAAAAAAAACCACTATAAATGTTTTTAATAAAAAGTAAGGAAACTCGTAATTCAATATTCAGAGAAACATAAAAATCTCAAGCGATCAGACATTGAAAAATATTTGAGCAAAATATACACGTGTATACGCTAAAGTCTCGAAAGAAACTTGAATCGCTTTTGCATCCATCTACGATCGTTTCGTTTTTATAACGTCGACTATAAAACGTTAACGCTTTGAAAGAATAAAAATAGAACATACCACGCCGGTGCACTGAACATATATTCACAGATGGATTGATGTAGAGACGGTGAAAGATCTATCCTCTTCTCGAAGAAATAAGGACAGCGAAAAAGAGTCTTAAAGGAAGCCGCAAGATTTCGCGATGAGAGACTAGCATATATATGTCAAGAATTTTATAAAGCTGTCTACATTGCATTCATAGAATACGGGGTAAAACGAATGAACAGCATTTAACATGCATATGCCAAGTAAGCACTCCATGTTATCGTGTGATTTTCAATTTTTGTTATATTACGTGATAATCCTAATCGTTTTCAATAATGTTATTATTTAACTTAGTAGGAAATCATTCCTATTCACTCTTTTCGAATTTCATCAAAACAGTTGGATTTGCGAAAAAAATCGTTCCTTTTTTTTGCAAGTGGCAACTTCCAGCATCTAATTGCAAACTCTTTGAGGCTACCTTTTCTAGAAACTTTCCCCGGGAAAATTTAATCAACCGTACCTGACGATCGGGAAAACCTCGTCTCGTGGAGAAAATTAAACGTAACTTCATTTGCTCCGACGTACGTTCGCAATACGTATACATACACATATGCAATATATATTACGTTTTGAATTTTCCGTACATAACGGATAGTAAGATATGTGGAAAAAAAGCGATGAAAGCGTGTTTATTTTCTCTTTACAATTCCTTCATATTCATGAACGTAATACGTAAAATAATATACATTCAAAGGATTTGGTCTTAAATAACAGATTCGCTAATGATTTTGGACTTTGCAAAACTTCTTCCAATTTTATTAATTATATATTCAATCAGGATATTTCCTTTCATAGACCAATTGAACGTTGTATATCGTGTCGAATTTTTAATACGCGTTAATGTGATTGATAATTGTTCTTGTATTGGACACACGTAGTTTGTCATTGTAATTTGAAATTGACGATAATCGATCGATAATCGATTGCCGAGATACTATTTTGACAAATATAAATGTATAATGGGCAATTTGCATTGATGATTTGGTTCGAATTTCGAGCCGTGGGGAAATCATGTCGCGGAAACCGTGCTCTAGTGATCAGCACTGTACTTGAATTGTACTCTTCCTCGCTTCCTTCGTTTCGTCTAACACACGTTAATGACAACGACGTACCAATTGTATTGGCTTGCAGTCATCGAAGCAGGAAAATTATGTTTAGCAGTGCGATAGCCAGTAAATTTCGATTAATCGTTACAATTCACATGGATTTGTACATTCACCGATGATTTACGTTGGTCCACTTTGTAGTTGTGGGTCATTACCATAAACAATGATACTAGATCGTAAATCGATCGATTAACAATATCCTGATTGGCCCACAATGAGATAAGCCATGTCTCGTACAGAAAAAAACGTTCCTCTCATATTTATAACTTCATTGAATATTGGAAGTAATTTTTATATTCCTGGCCTGAGTTCTCAATAAAGCAAAACTGTTAATAACGTTTTAATAATGACTTTCTGTAATTGCATTGAGCTGCTACAAATTAAATTGAATATTCTCGGGTAAAGGTCGTTAAATAAAAGTGCTGCGGTGGATCCAAAACAGTTATCTGAAAATTATATCTAAGTAGAGAAAAAACGATGATGTAGAAAATTAACGCAAATTAAGAAAATTTTTACTTGCCTTCTCTCACAACTCAAACTCGTGGGCTTCGATATAAACTACGAACCGTGTACTTCTTTGACAGTTCATCATCCCATGGAATTTAATAACATTAAAAATATAACGTGAGAGCGAGATCGCGAGGTGGAGTGCAAATATGCATAGTCGAGGGAAGAGGAGACAAAGAAAGAGAGAGGGAGAGAGAGAAATTAGGTGACTCTTGAGAATTAAAATGGACCAGTGAGAAAGAATATTTATTGACACACAGAGTGTAAAATAATACAGAGAGAAAAAGCCGAAGTAAATTTTTTCTTTCAAAAAAAGATCATGCGTCCTATATCAACGACAAAATTTTCACAGCGAGTATATTTTTTCTCGGACTATTGTGTTTTTTGTTCCTCTCATACATTTTTACTTTAAAAAATGTCCACCATATTAAAGAATATTCAATTGGAATGTCGTCGTTTGAAGGTTCACGTCCGGATATGGATTTAAGGCTTTCATAATCTCAACTGTTTTAAACAGTTGGCATTAATGAATCGAAAGAACTGTTTGTATCCGGAACTCTTTTGAATCTCTCAATGTTTTCAGTTCTGCTTTGCTACGTATTACATTTATGGATATATAGAAACCGAATGAAACTTTCTCTCCTTTTTTTTTTTCATTGGTCAATCGATTATCGTTGCCAGGTTACAGGGCATTTAGAGTTTCAATATTCAATTACTGTTATCAATTTTTATTTGGAAATATAACTGCTGACTTTCTTATCTCGACAAAAAAAATATATCAACATTTCCAGATAGAAAAAGAACTTAAAAGATATATTGATAAAAAATGATAAGCAAAATTATACTTTATACAATCATTTTTCTACGAGTACTTTGTTATTCATGCCGTCGTTATTGAAAATAGAGACTCAAAAAAAGATTCAGCTGTATCCATTTATTTCACTTTATTCGCGAAAATTTTAGATTTCTGATTGTGCTTATTTTTCATTCCATATGTAATGCAATCTTTATATAATGTCAGTGATACGGTGAACAAATTTTTTGAATAACAGCGACATCTTCAAGTTTTTCTTTGCTATACAGTTACGAAACATTTGGATATTATGCATTGAGAGTAAACAGAGGGCTCGACATGCCTCTTAAAGCTTTTGTCGCGTGCACCCTCGAGCTCCTCTGGGTACGGAGCTTTCTTTCTTCTTTATTCTTCGGCTTTTTCAAGCTTTCAACATTCTTACTATTCACCCACGTCGCAGACTCAATAGGCAAATATTTTCCTCTCGCAAAATAACAAAAAAGACCAAAATACGAACAATACTCTGTATATAAAAAATTCTACTTCAGTTTCAATGTACCCAGTGTATTTGAAGAAGGTACTAGAATATGTTAATCATGACTATTGCGTGATATGAGCCGAAGAATCCTTTTTTTTGCTTCTTTTTCTTAATGTCATTAGGCGACATAAGAGATCTCCGTTACATTGGCAGCGATTAATCGATTACAGCGACATCGAATCGTGCACAATTATCAATTCAGTAAACTTATGTCTTTACTGAAGATTCATCAAGAGACTGGTTCGATCTTTAGAATGGCTATAAAGTTTTTTAAACATTTTTTTTCATGTAAAAATTCGCATTTCATAAACTCGTTTGGTCGCGCGAGCATGAATTATTCCTTAAGCATAACGAAAACAATGTTTTGTTGAAATTGGCATTCAGGCTTAAAGTGCTCAATCAAATGAATAAATGTTTATTTATCATTTATTCGAAGCTTTCATTAATCAAATCGTAATTGGAACTACCGAAGAAAATGTAATCATTTAATTTCATTTTGAAATGTGGATGCAATCGTCTTGGTTTGTTATTTCTTGAAGTCGCCTGTCTTAATTAACCCCTTTCGGCGACCCCCATATCCGTGTCTACTTCCCTTTGCGTCACACTTAGCACGCCTCGAGTGACAAGTCGCCTGGGCTAATTGCATTTGCGCCCCTTTCCCTCAATTTCTGGAGGAGCTAGCTCGTCTCAATGGCTGAAATGGCAACGTTGAAATTTCGATTTTGTACCAATTAAACAGAAGTACCTCACTGGTTTCCTGGAGAAATCTTCAAGAGATAAAAAGAATCAAAAATTACATTTCATCCGTTTGTGCAATAAGAGAGGAGTTGTAAATCCGACGATGTTGCCATTACGATCATTGTTTGCGGGTCGTGTCTGCTAAGCAGTTAGATTTTTTTTTCTTTTTTGGATTCTTCAAATGAAACGCTGTAACCCAGTTGTAAGCAAACCATGCGGCGTATATTTTGGAAAAAAGACAATCAAAAATAGAAACGTGAAAAAAAAGATGAAAATCTACTGCAACATTCGTATCAATGAATGTAGAACTATTGCGTTAAAAAGTTTACAGTCGTTATTATTTTCCGTTAATGAATCCGATAGCGAAATGGAATGCTATTATATGAGCAATGAGCACTGAGATATTATATGAGAAACATGGGGTTGGAGGGAAAAAGAGCAGATGGAACAACTGCAAGCAATGTGCGTTAAGCTCATCATAGTGTGAGGTAGAAACACGGTGAAATATACGTGTAACATGAAGTCCATGCAGTATATAGTAAAAAAGTTGCCGCCTTTTTGTACATTTCTACCTCTTTCTTCTAAATTCTTCCCTCCGATTCTTTTTTGACAACGATCTCTCTCTTTCGACCTGATCTTTTAAAGAGAAATTATCCAACGGGAATGTACCGCTGACCGGAAACTCTTCCAAAGAAGGGAGTTAGGAGGATTTTTAACGGAAATTCATAAAAATGAATGGAGGTGAAGGCAACAATGGAGAACAGGATTAATCATGGCAGAAAAAAAGAAAGGCAGGGATACAGAGACGGCGGTGCAGGAGATAACGAACAAAGTGACACACACACAGGCACTGCAATTCGATAAAATGAGAGGACGATTGAGGAGTCATGGAATTACAGTAATATAAGAATATGAAAGAAATAATGGGAATGGAAGAGTGTTGGGAGAAGAAAGAGGTTAAACACAAATAACATGAAGGACGAGATGTAAAAATATAGTAGGAATAAGAGAAAAAAAACAAAGAGTGTAAGGAGAATAAATGTGGGATGTGTGAAGGAAAAGAAAACTTGAAGCTTATGTGTGAGTTTAGGGAAATAAAAAGACTATAGCACGTGAGGTGGTGGATGGTCGGGAAAAATGGCTTGAACAGAATGAAGGAAAAGAGCTCGAGGTCACAGTGGATAGAATATTAAGAGGACTACCTGTCGAGAAATTTTGAGATTATGTAAGAGGATATGAGTGTAATGCTGAGGAAAAATGGAAATTGAAAGTACGAGGTAATGACAAAAAAATATGGTAGACGTTTGGAGATGACGTATTTTGTTCTGCGTGTTGCGTTGGAAGAGAAGGTGGTTCCGGTTCAGCCGAGATGGCAAAATCGCACACGCGGGCGCATTGTTCAACCGGAAGGTTTTGTTTAAAAAAAGGAGGATGCACAATATATTGAGCTGATTAAAAGTACTAGTACAATAAAGCGCCGTCGGTATACGGTCGCCGAGATATTGTTGGTAAAGCGAGGTGTGTAACGAGCTTTGTCATATTATTAGCGCCGTAGTGCTATAGAATTCACGTTTATAAAAGGACCACTGTTCAAATTCAGCTCTGTAAGACAATTGTGGTGTGAAAGAACAGTGCGAGGAGCCAGGAGGCAAGGGGGAGGGTGATTTCGGAAGGACTGGTCAGAGAAAATACGAGAAAATGGTACAATGTTCGAAGAGAATGACAGTTCTGCATGGAGCAGTTCACACCGTATTTTACGTTGTTCGAGCTGTCAGAAGGGAGCAAAAACCCCACCAGTTGCATTGGTTAGTACTTAAAATTTTAGAAGGATGTGTGCAAAACAAATACCTTATTAATTTCGTATTATAATCGTGTTGATGTTTATTTGATCTTTCCGAAGTGACGTTTTCTCGATTTACGACTTCATAAAACGAATAAGTATAACAATGCATTGTGGAGAGTATACAGTTAAACCTGTGGTTCATTTCGTTTAGTAACGACAGGCACGTACAAAATTAAATAAGTTAGCGATGTCATAAAAAAAAGAAAGAAATTTTCACGTAGTTCAATCCAAGAACAAATGTGCTGAACAGAAGGGCGTCAGTATATATGAGTATCGTCTTAATACACAAGGAGGGTGCAATGTGGGAACAGAATTCGGAATGCAGCAATCTCCGCCTTCCAAGACATTCCGGTATTATATACTCGCATACATACACAGGCATGTCTGTGCATTTTCACTCGTGCCCTTTGAATTCCCTTTGCACGTGACGAGAAGCGTTAGCATCTCGAAGAAAAATTGTGGTAAGAATATCGAGCAGAAATGGGCCACGAGCGAGATGTTCAAAAGTATACACAACAGAGGTTGCATTATTTACCAAATTTAGCGATTACTTTTATATAATAGAAATAAAATAGTCCACTAATTCGTGGTACGTGGTGTAGTAAACGGTGGGATTGCACGTATAAATCTTTACGTTTCTCTGATCAGAAAATGTTGTGGCTCATTATTTTATTAAAGAAAAACGGTTTTTCCTTGAGAGCTACTTGAGGGATTCTTGATTTTGTAATTATTTAAGATTCGATCACAAACATTCGCAGCGGTGGTCAAAAGCAATATGCGAATCCAGTTATTTGTTGCAACACAACAACCCTTGAATCAATTTCAATTTTTCCGACCATCAAAAACAATAAATACAAAAAAACAACCATTTGATTGCTCCGAGGTTTCAAATTTCTCGTGTAACTCCTGGAAAACCAAAAAAACAACCGACTGAGGTGTTGCAAAGGTTATCTTGGAACAATAAGTAACAATAATGCTTATGACAATAAACAATAAGGAAACAATAAGGGCAACAAACAATAACCATAAGGAATTACAATGGCAATAAGGACACAATACCAACAAGGACTTGTTTCCAAATATCTTGCGTTGCCGTACAGTCGTTTTTTTGTCTCGATTCCTTTGCAGTAACTATCATAAAACTTAAAGTGCATTTCGTTTGTGGCTGTTTTTCGGATTAACTACGTTCCCAAGTTACTTTTGAAGGGTTCCGTAAGATTGCTCCTTCAACATTGTAGTGATTAGTTTATGAAAATGCACATATAAACTTATTATTACTTATATTAATAAATGAATTCATTTTAAACCATTTGTAGTATAAATTGCACTCTCTTTTTTTGGTTTCAGTCGTGTGCGGGGTCGGAGCTGATGTGGCATTCCACGGACATGTCATCGGGCTTTACGTGACGTGAGGAAAATTCACAGCATGTACTTGTAAATCGATTTATGCAATAAATCGAAGCTTTCGCGATAATACACTTTTTTTTAAATATCAATAACTTAGTAACGTGAGAAACCATGGATGGACACTATTTCGACCAATATAAATTTTTCCCTTTTTTATTACGAAACCTCAGTGATGATGATTTATCATTTTTTCAAGTGTTCAAAAACGTTCAAGAAAGTTCGCGCTGTAGTTGCAATTGACTCCTACTTTCAGAAGAACTAATCTTTACCATAAAAAAAATGAACTAGACTCAGAAACCATTTCTAAATTTCTAATATATATTCCGACATTTTCTCATATTATTTCCGGGCATTCGGCAGAAAGTTTTGTTTGCTCCAGAGTCGGAAGCACAAAGCACTCAATTCTATACCGAAGAGAGAAACTTCACACTCAGAATTCTTTTCTGCCCTAACAGAAATCAATGTGCACAAAATTCACCAGAAGGGTTCTCAAAGACATGTTATGACTCTTTATTTCCTTTTTCATAGTGAAATCTGTAAACATGATTCAAAATGACTTACAATACTTTGTGCTTTCCTTCAAATGTTTTCATGAGAGTATAATGATTTAAATTGAGAAACAAAACGTCGATACAAAGATATTTGTTGCTGTGTTGATTTTGTTGTTGATTATTATTTCCTCACGAAAAGGAACCTTTGCAAATCTAAAATTGAATGTTTCTATTCGATATCTATTATTGATCATGCATTGTTTTTCAATCGTTAATAGTAATTTTTATTTCTATGTTATTGGTAATATTTCAGAGCTGCATCAGGACTTATATTTTTTCTTGAGATCACGTGGGTCATCACGCTCTTCGTACAGATTTGTCTGAGGTACGTGAGATGCATTTTTTATGAACATAAAGAAAGTGTTACTGCACGAGTTGTCGCTCGATACCGCGTCTATAAGTGCACATAGTCGTAAAAGAAAGTAAATTACTCGTGGTCCGTTTTATTTGCTCCTTTTATGATACGAGATCAGAATGAACGAACGAGTTGCAGCACATAATGTATTTTTGAAATATTTCATCCTTCTAATAGAAATTTAAAAGAATCGTCTTTTCTAAGGAACTAAAATTGTTTTTCTCGTAAATAACAAAACTGTTTCTCCATAAGTTCTAAATTTCATGAGATTTGAAAATGGAAAGAGAGACGATCAACGAAAAGTGTGGAATACTAAAGTAAATCATTTTGTTACGTCGTAAGAAGGTGAAGAAAAGTTTGAAACATGAAACTAATTTTAGTACCAAAAGATTATCGGTTTTGTTAGTTTCGTCGCGGCAATCAATTAAAAATAGTAAACATCGAACGACGTTGACTTCAAACTACCGAAACGATAACAGCTCATTGACCTCTTTTCGAAATAGTTCATTCTACAGGAAAAAAAGGATCTCAAACTCAGGGAAATTAATGAGTTGAATATAGTACAAACTCATTAAATACTTCCGCAACGTCGATCATGACAACCGCGTTAAAAATCTCACCAAATCCTCAAAAGCAAAATAACGAAGCAATGTCTTCGATAACACAAGATGATAACGTCGAAGAGGAGAAGCGCGCATGCAACTTGATTTTCTCTCATTTTCTTAAACCCAATTACCTTCATTCAGTGAAGGCCTATACTTTTTTGAGCAAAGTTTTATGCAGTTAAATTCCATCAGAGAGACGTTTCTATCGCTGGAGCAGCTTGAGGTAATTTCCAATAATTTCCGGATCGCGGCAGTCGAGGTTTGTCGTCTCTCCGATTCATTAGACTTTCGGATAGACGCGGAAACCCGAAGATTGCTGAATTGATCAAACGGTGGTTAATTGCACACTTTATTTCCGTTATTCATGCAAGCAAGGACCAGCCTCGAACAATTACTACTCCATTGTTACGTTCTGTACAAATTAATATTAAAATTTACATATTATTTGAGTGAAATTTTTTGTTGTTGTCTTTCTTTTCACGTTGAAATCGAAAAAAGAGTTTCGTATGTATTTTTTTCATCAAGAAATTTTTCTTATTCCGTTCATTTGATCTTCTCAAAAAAAATACGCATCGATGAAAAAGTGTACTAATGATAAAATTGATCACTTTATTATTCAAGACTTATCGGAATCTGTAATTATTCGAATGTTTTTTTAATAGAGGCATTAACCAAAAGTTTTCATGACCCAAATATAGACAAATTTAGCGGAGAAAACTTATTGCAGATGCATTGCGCAGTGATAGAAAGTACGAGATGTGTGATGAAGAAATATAAAAAGTAAAACAGAACCGTTACGTCTGGGTTAAAAACTTGCTCAACTTTTTATACCAAGATGCAAAAATGTTGAAGAGAAAATGCATCGTTTTGCTGACCGTCATGAAAAAATCTTGTGTTTAAGTTATTCTTGAATAATTCATACTTACAGAACAGGAAATTATCTTTAACGACGTTTCTTTTGGAAAAAAGAATAGAAATATTGTTTTCACACAGATCTGGAATAAAGTGCGGAAAAAAGCATCCGCAAACCTGCGTAAATTGTAGAAAAAACTTGATAAATTCGTTCGGCGTTCATCAGCATGACATCACTCATTCGAATAACTCATAAACTGGCTTTTTCGGGAGGAATCTTTCGCTTCAGCTTCCAAAAACTCGCCAGTGTTTCAAAGGATTTCTATCTAGCATTAATACAAATATATATATATATAACAATATGGATTCGTACATGTGCGGTCTCTTTGTTACAGAAACGACGAGTCCTATTGTTCACGGTGTTGGTTGGGCGTCCTGATGATAACAAGAGGCTGGAGAAGAGCATTGTTTTACCTTCCTCTCGCTTGTATTTTGGCATGGAAACCGCACAAGCTGTGGCTATGCTTTGTTGCTGGTAAGCGAAAACTTCTTTGTAAATTTTTCAAGAGTTCAACTCGTTCAAAAAAAGCTTAAAATTGCTGTTCGGGTATAAAAATTAATTTTGAAATTTCATTATTCTTGATTCTTTATTCAACTTGTGCCATTGTGCTGTTATTTTTTGTAAAAGTCGATTTTTTTCATTGCTGAATATGGTTATAAGATTCGAGAATATAACAGAACTTCAAAAAAAAAAACTATTGATTGACGTAAAAAAATGTGTTTACGTTCTTTTGATGATCTCCGTTATTTTTTTAGACTCACAAACTCGTTTTTCTTTTAGCTGGACTTTTGGCAGTACTGTCACTATTACACATTGCTTCGAGTGCTCTCGGTAAAAGAGGTTCCTGCAGTGGTGTTACAGTGGATTCGGTAGGAGAGAGCTTACTGAACTCCAGGCCAGAAAGTTATGACCGTTTTGAAGAAGTTTTGGTAAGAATTTTATTGTTTTCACGGCATTAAAAGGACTTGGTGGGTTATTTTCTTGTAAAGTGAAATCTACAATTTTCTTGGCATCCAGAAAGGTGTCGAACATTTAGATTTTATGTACGGACGTATAAAACATTTTGGTCCATTAGAATAATTCAAAAGGCTACAAATTCTTGAAAATTTGTCTCTCTAATGAAAAATAAAATCAACTAAATACGCAATCGAAACGTTTGTATGTTTCAACTGATCTTGGGACAAAAATTTAAACCAATTTGATCAGGTTACAGAAGTTATGGACGATGGATTATCCGGACCAGCAGGACGTATGGGCGATAGTGACGTGGAAATGTGACAAGAGCGTCAGCCCTCGTGGGCAAGTGAGACGGACGAAGACAGCGAGCCTGAGCAAAGGACATGTCAGATAGCAACATTATCCTAGCCTTTTCTAAGCAGCGACGATATCACTAACGATACGTTGCTGCAGCCGATGACCTTCGTGCAACCAGAAAATTGTCAGGAGCAAGATTTCCTCAGGCATTGATTTAAATGAACGTTTCATACGAGAATAAACGAAAAGGAATGTTTTATTCAAACGAAAGACATTTCGTGATGTTGATCTTGTTGATATTTCGTCAAAATTTCAGCCGTCTTCGGTCTTGCACTCGAGATGACTCGAGTATAAAATTCGTGCTCTGAAGAATCAAAAAAAAAAAAAAAAAAAAAAAATCATTGAAACGCAACAAAAGTTATTGGATGGTGTTTCAACATTGCATTTCTTACAATCGCAAAATTTCGAGCAAAATCCTCAAATCAATGAATCAAGTGAATGATTTTTATTTCTTCTTGTTTAATTTCAAAAAAACCCTTAAAATTTTTCTCGCAAATATGGGATTCCTTAAGTTTTATTCTGCGATAAATTATTATTATTAAACTATGATTTTTATGTTCGGAATATTATATTTTTCACGGGTAAACAATCGGCATTTTTGGTCAATACGTTTTGCGTAATCTGACCTAAATATTTAATTCTTCTCATGTAAAGAAGTTTTTTCCCGTTTTCATGAAAGTCAATTTGTTGAGATAATCATTTCTCGTGCATTGAAATTGGGAGAGGACCGAGAGAGCGAGAGACAGAGAGAGAAAGAGGAGAGAGGACCGAGAGTTGAAATTCAAGGTGGAATGACACACGTACTGAGTCCCCACGCAAGTACCAGAGAAACAGCTCTTTTGTAATGTCAAATTTTCTTGTGAATAATATAGATTTTTCAAAAAACAAAAATATACAAGGTGCGTTCTAGCACAAGGTGCCAGTGCATTTTTTCTCAATTTTTCTAAAGTCCATTCTGACGTCTATGATTGGAAAAAACTTGATGAAGATTTTTTATCGACTGCTCGTTTGTCATTCCACCTTAAGGTCATACAGTTGCTTCCCATTAGTGGAATGAGTGTTGAATTTTCGCAATATTTGCGAAACCATCAGCTGATAAATAGAAAATTCCACGATGTCGTATTTTCATCAAGACATTTAGAAGAATAATTAGAATCTATATTAATGATAAGAATATTCAGAAGATATTCTCATTCCACCGCATCAATTGTTTTTCCCTGCTCGTTCATTTTCAAAGTAACGGCGATTCGTTTACGAGATATATATTACCGTCAATAAAACACACGGCTTTAACATATGAATTCAAAAGAAAATCGACGCATTGAATTAATGGAGA
This sequence comes from Campoletis sonorensis, assembly GCA_013761285.1. Lineage (NCBI taxonomy): Eukaryota > Metazoa > Arthropoda > Insecta > Hymenoptera > Ichneumonidae > Campoletis > Campoletis sonorensis. Next base: position 2,286,448 of record JACEOJ010000111.1, read on the forward strand.
ATCGTTTGAGGAAGAAAATAAGCAGCGATACATAAAAACCGTTTAAATTATGCGGATTCTTCGATTTTCTGTTGATGAAAATATGACGTCGTTGTATTTTGCATTTATCGGCTAATAGTTCTACAAATTGATAGTTATTAAAAAATTTCCAAGTCAATGATACTTCCTGTAATAAGAATTCACCGATCAATTGATTTCATTATTGTATTAACCTTCTCATAAAACTATTTCAAAAATTGAACACTCGTTTGACTGGATGCGAAGTAGTTATATTATCTTAATTGTATGAATGAAAGTCAAATGAAATATTCGTTCGAACTTTGATGTATTGTCGTTGTACTCCGAGTTCGTCGAATCGAAGATTATATTTATTAATAACGAATTACAATTTTATACGTAACATTGTCGCTATATATATGTATATATGCATACATTTGTATTTATATGTATTTGTATGTATGTATAGGTTTGTATATGTATAGTACCGAAATTAAATATAGTATATTAAGATTGTATAATGGTAAAACCCGCTATCAAAGATCTATCACGCTAAAGTTATAAATAAATTATTATCATGTTGTTGTACACATATTGCAGTTGATAATAAAAATCTGATGATAAAATGTGTATTATTGTTCACGTTTCAATGGTTTTTACTGCAATCTTCGATTTCTTAATTTTATTCTGATTATATGTTCCAGAGAAAATCGGTTGCTTTTGCTAATTAGTTGCGTGAAAATTATTCCATAGATTTTTTCTTATTGAATCCTCGAAGTATACACTTCAATACGGAGACTCCAAGGCTACATGGGGCCCAGACTACCATGACTTTTTACACCTGGTTTCAAGTCAGAAGAAATGAATATTGAGACTTGAGAAAATGTTCGTACGATTCTCAAGTAATTTTAAAAGGACTTGACAGTTTGTTGTTGGGAAAAATGATGAATTTCCGAAAAACCAGGTGTCACGGTTGGGCCCACAATTTTTTTACTTTGAGGGTTAATGAAACACGAAAATACTGCAAATGGAAAAATTACTGGATGACTATTGATAGTCCTATGCCCAAAGGGTTCGTTTGACCCGTCAGCTGTTCTGGTTTGGGATTTTTTTTCACACTTTTATTGAAACTATGATTACTCGAAAATTATTTCTTCTGTTTGATAAAAAAGTCATCTTTTTTTTCAATTTTTTGAAAAGGATTCTTTGTTTTTTCATCTGGTCATCCTTATGGTTTTTGAGAATTAAAAACGTTAAAAAGCCTCAATTACTCTCAGGAAATGATTTTCGAGTTCCTTTTTATCGAGTTAAGCACTTCGAGTTAATATGTAAAAAAAACTTCTCATCGCATTAACGACGATTTGGGTGCAAGTAGCGCAACTGCTGACCGGTTAAAATATGTACTGAATAGATCTAAAAAAAAAGATCCCTAGGACAGAAATTTGGAGGGAGAAACGATAGAAAAACTTTCGAAGCAGAAGATGAACTCGGATATGTCTGTAAATATATCCGAATATAGGATATTCACTTTTTTTTTCAAGTAACTGTGCAGTTAGAGAAAGTTCTCAAGTTTTTGAAGAACCTTTGATATTTTTTTCCCAGACCCTTTTCTCCGATAATCAATAAAATATACTTGTCCCGAGACTCTACCGAGTCTCATGATTTTTAACCTACAAATACTAAAATATATTAAGCACGAACTTCAATATCTATACTATTGAAATGAATCTGACGTTAATGCCTTCAATTAAAATAAGTGGCAAACGAATTACAATAATTTTTTTGCCATCCGTTTAACTTGAATTGCAACGTTCTGGCATTCGTAATTCCACGTGATAAGTAAATTGATATTCATACACATTCACCTTCATAAGCCTCATTGACTCTCGACTGAACGATATTTCTTTTTTTTAATAAGTATCCTACACTATTACAATTACAAGATATTTGTAATGTATGTTTGGCCACGAGCGAGAACTGATTACTTTTCGAATCAATTTCACTGATTATTTAGTTGAATTTTCTTAGAACCTGAGACAAAGCATTCGTGCGGTTTCTCGCCTAGCAAGTAACGGGACTTTCATTTATTTTAATATTTCATTGACTTCGTTATAATCCCAACAATGCAAAATATTCGTAAAAAAACAACAGTTAAGCAATCGTTGACGAATTCTATCATTTTCTACCATTACGAAGAATTTTTATAACTCGTATGTGGAATGACCTTGACGTGCGTATGTATTTTGTTTACTTTAAATGTCCATGTTAGTGTTGTCGTTTTTTGAACTGGAAGTTGTCGATTTTCTCTGCTCGTCCCGCGACCAGTTTAGCAACTCGTCCAGCAACGCTGTCAATTTCGGATTTCCACCCAACCGTTCAATCTCCTCACGTGCCGATTGATCGAGCTCTTTTAATACCGATCTCGTGTAAGCGAATGAACCGAATTTTTCCAATAACGTTACGCAGTACTTCTTAACGTTGACGTCCGTCGTTCTTTGTCGCAAAATATCTAAATTTACACAATTTTTTCAATGAATTTATTAATTATGATGATTATTTTAAATAAATTAAAATTTTCTATTATTATGTCATTTATCACAAACACATTCTCTAAAATGCAGATTTTTCACTCAATAGTTTAATGTTCAGTTCAACTTTGGTTTAATGCACCAATTAAACATACAAGTAAGGGCTAAGGACAGGGTTTCACGTGATCGAAAATTCTCGCGTGTACTGTGTTTGTTTCGTTTCGACCTCTTCTCATGCTAGTAGGCTAGTAGGATAGATGCGCAGTCGCGAGGATCATGAGAGAGAAAGAGATATATTTGAGAAGGCCGGGGATTGGATTGCGACGGTGTTCAGAGTCTCTGAGCAAAATACATCGATAAATAAATAAAAAACTAAGCTTCTTTAGAAGAAAAAAACTGTCAATTCGATCGAAAATGTCGTTAAAACAAGCGTTGGTTCCCGTACAATTTCGGATTGCTGGTAAGCTCGTAAATTTCGGTTTTAAATAATCATACGAAAAAAAGTTATAAGTGTCAGGAAAAACTAGAGTTTCGGGATGAATTGTTCGTATAAATACATCGATTGTCACATTAAAGTAAGGGTTCAATGAAAATAAGCATAAATATTACTTTCTCTACGTCCTTCTTCTTTCCTCAAATTATCAGTGTTCTGGGAGAAAATTTCACATAGAAACTCTTTGAGGTTATGTCAGCTTCGTGCTTAACCTTCAAAAATCGCAAATAAAATAAGTTCTTTTGAATGAAGCTACTGTGTTTCGAGTACCATTTGAGGATTAGGGACAATTTTCGAGATCAAATTTAAAGGCTCGTTATAATATTTTCAGTTACGTCTCTTCAAGTTAAAAGTTTCCACAAATCTGCAACCGCATTTCTCGATGACAGATGGAGAGCCAAGTAAGAAATTTTTGCTCGTATAATTTCCAACATTCACAAAGTGGAATAAGGTTAATTTACAAATTTCCAAACATTTATTTAAACACAGCAAACGACTGACCAAAAACTCAAATGCGTTTGGGCCGTTAACGAATATGCCAGATTATTCTTTCAAGGATGGAAGGCCAGCGCCATTCGGAGTGAGACAAATGATTCGAACAAACAAACAACGAGAGTTTTTCGTACGTATTCTCGATGTCAAAGTTTTTTCATTGTACCTGACCAGCAGGATGGTTATCGAGAGATTTTTCAAGTAGAAGATATTGATACTTGAATACAATGTTACAGACCAAAATCAAGGAATTTTCCCAGGACATGGATGAGACCGTTGAAAGATTTGAACTTATGGAAAAGGAAAAGGCTGAAGAAAGACAGAGAATACTTGATGGCAAACTCAAACCAAAAGGTCAATTAATGTAAAATATCTCTGTAGAAGCAAAAACGAAGGGTATGATTATGTGAATAAAGTTATTAGTAATATGAATTCACGTCCCATTTGATACCGATTAATTTAGTATGTAAAAAAGAGCTACTCAAAGTACTCGAAGATTGTAGAAATCAAAGGCTACAGAAATTCGCGTCAAAGTCTGTCAGTAAAAATATATCAAGATGATTAACATCTTTAATGATCATGCTCAAACAATAGATCTACTTCGGATTTTTTTTTTCAATCTGCTAAATTCGAATAATCATATGAACATGGTTTGGGGTTGTACTCACTCACAACCTGCTTATCCTCCGGGTGACTTTGAATTGCATGAATTATTGGAAAACTGAATTTACCCTCGGAGAGATCCTCGCAATAACTCTTGTTATCAGAGTACTGTAATATAAACAAATGAAAATATAAATAAAATCTCGTGTACGCTTGTGAGGGTATTGGATTTATTTTTTAATATACCTCTTGCAAACAGAGATTGCAGTAATCGTCTCTGATTTGAAAATACAGTCCAAGAATGCCAGCTAAGTTGGTGAACTCTTGTTTGCAGTCGGAAAACAGTTGCATCAGCCTTACAGCCAAATTAAACAGTCCACCGGTTTCTAAAAATCAGTGATTTATATTTGGTAAAATAAAAAAATACCAACGCATTAAGCGAAAAACAAATTGTGGAATAATCGGAAATAGGAAGAAGGTATAAAAATAAGAAGAACTCGATTTGAAAAAAATATCAAACTTGAGTTTGCATCGCAGGAATATAACGATATATTCGAAGTATTGATGTCATTACTTTTGACATAGTATCGAAGAGTTAAAAAAATGTAGAATGATAGTAATTCTCGTTATATTTTCACAATACAAACTCTAATGATGAAGTATAACGATTGTTCAATTCGGTCATACTTTTCATTGTCATAAATCTGTACTCGGGCTCTGTTGGACAGACATAATTGTCTCGCCAGTAAATTTCAATTCCCTGTCCTCTGTGGAGTTCCAGAAGTTGTTCGGTATATACTTGCGTTGCCTGTCCGATATAACAAAAAGATTCTATTTTTAACAGAACGGATGATTATTTTTGCAAACCATTTATTTTGCTTTTGTCTCTGCTTGATATAATACATACGTATTTAGCCGGATGAATTGAAATGAATATTTCGGAAGTCATTATTATCGTCGAACATTGCGATTATTTACCTGTGGATGATTCAGAGCTATAACTCGTTCCAAGGCGATAAACATAACATAATTTGCAGCAGAGATAGTTCGAGCGACTCCATAAATAGCATGAGCTACTGGAATTCCTCGACGAAGAATTGAGTTGTCCTGGATATCGTCTATACTGTAAAAATTTATGTGCATTTCCTTGTATCTTGACTGTCTGTATTTATTCATATTTAAATCTTGGAAATTTACAATAGCAGACAAAATTGTGTCAAAGAGTGGACAATTTAACTGCGACAAATTTGTTTCTTTATCTGCTTCAAAACTTGTTTGCACGGACCAGTTGGGAAAAATCAAAGTTTTAGTGAAATGTGGAACTATGTTGTTGTTAGAGCTTTGCACATATAATGACGGATAAAGAATTGAAAAAGTCTTCAATAACAAAACTTGAATGTGCAAATAAGGAACTTTTTTACATTTCAATCACATGAATTTCAAGAGCGGTACAATATTCATTCAATTGCAGATAAAATATGAATGCAAATTTTGGTATAATAAGATAATAAGGTAGTTGAGTTTGTGATGTCATACTACCAAAATCATTATGATTAACAATTTTGTTCATTCAAAATATTGTTCATTCAAACTAAATTTTTCTATATCCCAAAACTTTTGACCAATGCCGAAAAATGAACATTGATTGACAACATGCATTTGGAGTTTTTTTGGAAAAAGAAAGATATTTTTTAATAGTGCCGGGATTCAATATTCAACATCTTATAATAACTGAGTGTGTAGAAATGAGTGTTGAAAACTCACAGCAAACTAGAGTTGTGGAGCATCTGCGTTATATCGTCGATAGCTTGCAATTTTTCCATTGGTATTTTTAGCCAATGGTTCATGGCATGTGCAAGTTTAGCACGTATTTGTTTTCCAGGAACTTGTTGAATGTACATAAAAGGCTGGAGCAATTTCTGCAAGTGGAAAATATTCTGTGCTATTCTCGATATTTGAAAAATTTTGAGGTTTTATTTTTATTCAGAAAAATTGTTTTCAACCTCGATACAGAGAATTGAAAAAACCTTTCTATTTTATGGAAGCAAGATTTTCACCAGCAACATTTATTTCCATAAAAATTCGACACATTTTTTTTATTCGTACAAAAGGCTAGAATTGTCCAAAAAATGCAAAGTATCCTATTTATAGTTTTGCCGTATCATTGCCATTTCATAAGTCCCATTGATTGACTGTTTCATCGAATTTATAATATTTTTAACAGTAATAGGTTCTGTTATTATTTCTCAAAAGTTCGAAAAACATTAGATAAAAGGCAACAGAATGCATAAAATATTATTGGACAAAAAAATGTATAAAGATATTTCGAAAAAGCTTTCATGCCAAATCCGAACTATTTCGAAAGCAACAAAAAATTCAGATTGATTGTTTAGAAAGGAAACGTGAAAATTAGGGAAATACCTATCTTGTTGATCGCGCCAACTTCCGTTTAAATCGTTTATAGCAGACGACAAAGCGGGTGGTAAAATTGACAGAAGCGCGAAAATAATAACGTTTATCGAGTGCTAAATATGAAAACAACAAAATTGCAAACAGACAGTGTTAAATACGGTCATGTTTCTACGATATTAATTATATGCAGTTAAAAAGATGATCCAATTTTTTGATTAATATGCAAAAAAATGTTTGACAGTTAGAACGAACATAACCTGTTAGCTATGCAAATACTGAATTTAAAAAAATGGAAACATCAAAGTTTGGGTCCTATAAAAATTATCCTGATCAATAATTTGTATTTTTTTTTGTATTTTTTCTGGCGTCTATCTTTATTATATACATACATGCATATTTCCCTTCCGAACTAACCTCGTCATGTTTTTTAACTCCGTTTTCCGAGTATGGAATATCGCTTTTGTCCGCCATATTATCCATATTATTGATTGTTTATAAAGCGTTGAACGCACGGGAAAAACCTTGAGAAGTTATGCTTGGAATAACGAACAGCAAATTTTTTATCGGTTTCACCTCACAGAAGATTAATGTTACTCGTCGGACGACGCATTCGCGTCTGACACTCTGACAGCAGAGGAATCACTACAATGCGGCGGCTTTCTGCTATACTGCTGTATGAAATTAGTCGCAGTGCGGATTCACACAGCGATTCCACTTTGTCGGTATGTACGTGTTCGCTGTTATCATCGCAGACTAGTGTGACGTATGTAGATAAAAATGCCCGGACTATTTTGACTTTCTCACTCTTTTATTTTATCGTCGTTTGTTCTTTATTGTTTAATAGATTAGAGAGATATTGTTTGATAAATTCAGATCATATTTTGAAAATAGAATAAACTAATTCATTTCACCATGGAAACATTTTCAGCTCAAACAAAAAACTATTCAATTTCAATTGTTTTTCCATTGGATCTCGAAATTCTTTTAACCGCGCCCCCAAGCTTGTTTGTCAATGTGAGCATTTCTTTACATTATAAACCGAGTTTCTTGATAGAAAGAAAGGATAATGTTGACAAACTTCGGTTAATAAGTGAATTTGTATGTACAAATTGTAAAGCATCTTGTTTTAGATTTCAAATTACTTTTGTGATTAAACACAAAGGTAAGATGTGAACACTTTCGAAAGTAAAGTTTCAATGGCATCGAGTTGAAACGTAAGCGTAACGGATACGGGCCGAACTTCGAGAATAGACACGCGGCGCGGCTCTTGACAGTGCCGACTGACTGCCATAAAGTTAGCCGGACGACTGTCAATTTTCAACTTTTTTACGATTGATATTACCTGGTGGTATCGTGGTGGTTGATGGTAGCGTAATTAAAATGCGTGGTAGTAATTATTTCTCAATAAAAAAATGATTTTTTGTTCTAGCGTAAAGTTAGCCGGGCAAAGATTAATTCAACATAAAATGATTTAAATAATGTGCTTAATCGATGCAGAATCGCTTGGTGGTTACAAATAACCGAGCTAAAGTGCTTGGTACTCAGTAGTTTATTTAATAAACATTAAAATAAAATCAGCACGATTAGCACTCTGTCAGCTGACAAAGTAGCGTTCTGATTGGTCGCCGAAAAAATACCAGACTGAGCAATTTCATCGAAACTTCATTCTAACGAACGATGGAGTTTGATGGTTTTGATTCAATTTGAGTTTTTGGCAAGGAAATCAATAATTCTTCCTCTTGAAAGAGGAAAAAGTGTTGTTTATTTTTTTTCTAATTCAATGTGGAAGTTCGGGTGTAAATGTGCAGAAAGATTAACACGAGAATGACTCTTTTGTAATATCTCCGGTAAGGATGATACGCAACTTACCGGCACTTGTGCTTTACCGTCAGTTTTTTGCTAATATCGGATCATCGGATGATCAGGAAATTCGGGAATCAACTTTTTTTCCATACATTATTCTTTTTTTATTGAAAAATTCGGGATAAATTAAAACTCAAAATTATAAACGTTCAAGTAATTTTTGGAATCAAATTGATGACCGAGATACAGTTTTCTTTTATTAATCAAATTATTTATGCAACGAAATAATTTGTGTTCATTTTGGAATACTTTCTAAAAATTAAAACTCAACACAGTTGACAATTTGTTTTGTTTTTTTTTTTAGAACTTTACATACATTTATTTAATAGCGTTCTTATTTCCAGAATTTGTTACATTATATATAAACATAGACATTTTTTCCATTTCGTAACTCTAAAATTCTAGAATTTATGAGCTTCTTACTTCGTAATAGCTATATCGTAGTTTCTAAGCATGCAAGTATTCCATCGTTTATTTGGTAAAACGTGCGTTGTGTTGAGGATGAATTACACACATATTCATGCCAATAATTTTATTCCATGAAAAGTTTAGTACTTAGCCGTTTGCAAAATATCTGAAAAAAATGGCCTCTTTGAAATTGACTCTGAGTAATTAATATTCTAATATAAAGCCATGAGAAAACTATTTACGAATTGCCAGGAATAAAAATTCTTTACTAAATCGTCTCAGGGATTTTTTGTATGTCGTTTGCAATGAATTTGTTGATTTTCTACAATACTTTTGAATTGTCTCGAAAATTCTTCTTTTTTTCAATTCGTCTTCTCGGCTATTGGTCGTGGCCAATAAATCAACGAATTTACCTGGCGTCAGGTAAAAAGAACTGACTGATTTTTTCCCGAATATTACATTGCCATCAACTCTTTGTAATTATTACTTTCAAATAAAATGTTTCTAAGATTTAAAAATGGCCGATTGAATTTTCTTTTTCTTCCGATTGTGAAGTTTGAAATTTCTAATATAATAAAATTATTGGCTGAGAAACACGTGTAATTCAGACTTGAACACACTTTTAATATTCTCGTCTCTTTAATCTCAATGATTTTCGTTCGTATAGTTTTTTACTTGTTGTTTCCAAGTTTTTCATTATTACATAATTAAATATTCGCTCTCACATTCATGCTAGTCCGGGCTCGCTTAAACAAACAAACAAACAAAACATTTCAACTTCCTCTTTCGTTCGTTAACTACAATTTCATTCGAATCGTTTCTCACGTTGCAAAATACAAAAAAAACAATGTTCGTTACAACTGTGTTTCCTATATTAAAAATGTTTTTGCTTAACGACGATGAGGTTTGTGGAGGTTTTTTCGTTTCTTTTAGTTTTTTGTAACATCGAAAGACAATGACGAGTTACTTTACTTTACACAGTCTGTCAAAAAAACACGAGAAAAAGAAAAGTAGTGGAAAAATTGATTAGGACAAGTTCACTCGCTTGACATCTCGACGATTTTTTTATCGGAGTTCAAAGTTTCTTGGTAAAATCGCATAGCAAGGAACGTGCACATCGACAGTTCGGCGTTAATCACGAAATTCGATTATGTGTTTTGTTTATTTGTTTCTCGCAATCGTTTGAAATTCATTACCATAACACTAAATACGTGGGAATTGAAAGGAAGCACAATATCATCCGGTGTCCGAATTTAATCCTCGTGACACCAAGTTCACACGTTTTTTTCTCGGTTAGCTTTTCTTTTTTTTCATTTATTTTTTATTATTGTCCACGGAGACTCGTCCGATTTCGTCAGTATCCTTCAGGTTTTGTTTTTTAGTTTAATTATTCCACACGCTTTTACCACATACGTACGATTGGTCAGAATTACTTTTTGAGGGTTTCTTATTTATGTTTGGATGTTTTCTATTTTTTTTTTTGTTATTCTTAAGCACATTTCGCTGAAAAAGTGTTAATTAAAAAAATGTATGTTTACTATCAAGATATTAAAAGCACGAAATCTGATAGTTCAGCCGTAGCGTCTAATATTTTATTGTTATAAAATAAGAGGAAAAAATTATCTGTCAATTTGTGAAATTTCCATTTTTTGTCCTTCGTGTATTTACCTCTGTGTGTTTCATTGTTTTTATAGTTTCTCCAAAACCATTTTTTGAGAACGCAAAACGTATTAAATAAGTAGGAAAAACTTATTATGTCTCGTTGAGTTGTGAAGGAACGTAAATGTACTTATCTTATTGAACTATTAATACCATGGTACTAGAAATAACCTTGGATTGTATGAGCTTCGTAATACATCGATGATTTCGGACGACGACAAAGCAAATGAGTTAAATACCAGGAGGCTTACAAGAAAAACGAATTTATCAATGAACTTGGGTGGTTTATAGTCACAAAATATTCAAATAGTCCAAATGTGCTTGCATTAAAACGTTTATTTCAACAAAAATCAAATCAGCCGGTTAGGATTTAAAAAAAATTTAATTTAATTAAATTTTGTTGCATTGAAATCAATTCGATTCAATGTAGTACAGATACATTTTTTTTCCCATTAATAATTATCATATTTATTAAAAATAATTTGCGGTATGTAACATTTATTTTGGATTAAATAAATTAGTTTTTCTCCGTGTGTTCGTTGTGTATCGTATACACGCGCAATAGTTGTTCTAGACATTAGCTCTGAATCGTAAAATGTTTCTAAATTGATTATTCTGTGCCAAAATGAATGAAAAATTGGCACTAGTAGAAAAATTTGAATACAAGTTTATTTCGCCGAACAAAAAATTATAAACAGTCGTATTATTTCAAAATAAGTTGATGAACGGAGTATACTTAATAATAAAATACCGTTGCTTAATACATATTTGCAAATAAATTGTCAATACAAAATTGTCAAAAGAATTAAATAAATAATAGTTAAATATTGGCAGTAGGGTGTAATCATAGAGTTGAGTGCTCGATTTCGTTCAGGATTTATGTCCCGATAATGTTAAACAAGAGTTTCATTCCGTCAAAAATGCATCAACTTGCACTAAAACATTAATCTTGAGACGATGAATGAACGGAATTCAAATAGAAATGTTTTTTCAAAAAATGCAAATAGCTATGAAATCAAAAATTCTTGAATAAATAATTCATCAAATACTTTTAACTTATAAAAGGAATTCGTACTCCAATTTTTTTTTGTTCATAGTTTTTCAGCTGTTTTTTTTTCTTTTGAGAGGTCACGAGCAATATATTCTTATGTAGGTCGTAACGATACGCGGTCTGTATACAGATCATCGAATTGAGACATAAAAATCAAACGAATTCAAAACGTGAAAGATTAAGAAGAAATTTTGAAAAAAATTGCCAGCTTCAGTTGTCCTTGGTTGCTTTTTTGTCAATTAAATTAATTAATTGTATGTGTTTTTGCGTGCGTCATCTTTTACGGCTTAACCAAATTTTGTTAACTTGAGTATAAACGTGGAATATACGTTGTTTTTCATTTTATTTTTCAATCATGACCATGTAATTCGTGTATTGAACGCAAAAATGCGTTGGGGTTTTGTTTGTTACATATATATATATTTTTTAAATTTATTTATTTATATAATTGTTTATGAGCTATTCTGCGCTGAATCGTGGTGTCTATAAGTTCAACGCTTTCATATTCTTCTTCTCTTCCAAACTATGCCGAGAGCACCAATCATTTTCCTAAGAGGCAGGTCCCGCATTATAAATATCAAAATCTCGCATCGATATTAACAATTTTTTTTTTCGTTTGAAAGAATAAAATAAATGAATATTACAGTTTTTTTTCGTTTTTACATCAAATAAATTGGTTACAAAAATATAGCAATTTCGATTAATTGAATAGACTTTTTCTATCAATATAATATTCAATATTCTACAAATGAATGCAATGGGGATTCCAAAGAAGTCGAAGAATTGCCTCAGGCCATTTCGTTCCCGCTATCTCAGGATGTATTGGAAGAAAAAAGAAATATTTCTGACAATAATAGACACGTCGATCTAGCGCATAATTTCACATGTTGTTTATTCGTTCGTTAATTAGAAGTTTAGTTCGCTGGATTAATCGCAATCCAGATTCTAAACCTCCAACGTTGATTATCGTATTATAGTCTTATACAAATACCAAATATGCATTGCTGATTCAACACAGTCAATATTCATTAATTATTCTATATCCTATGTAATTAATATATCTCGCTTAATAATACAATATCACACTGAGCCGGCTGTGTGTGTCCATCTAGTTTTTATTTTGTTCGTTTGTTCATTTAGCCCGCACTTCGTCACTCACTATGAGTCATGTTACGTTTTCTTTTTTTGTTTTTTTTTTTGGTTTTTTTTTCTCTTCGTAAGTCATAGAGTGGTCCAAGTTTTAGGCGCGACACCGATTTTTTTGTTTTGTTTTACGTGCTTTTCTTGTTGTTGTTTTTTGTTGCTGTTGGTGTTGTTTTTTATTCGAACGGGGTTTTTCGTTGAGATTTTATTTTGGAACTCGCGTGACGCTTCACGACGAACGGGTTACGGTTATTGTTATCATTATTATTAATGTTATTAATATTAATGCTATTATTATTATCGTTATTATCAGTTATATTGGTACATTGGAATTTTTTAAATCGTTCAGCGTTTCTTAGTAACACTTGCGGGTGCACGTACATTTACGCACTAGGTCAACGTCCTTCGTATAACGTCTGCCGTCGGTACAAATCAAGCGAACCTGCGAAAAATCGATACAGTGTTAGGAAATGCGTTTTTTTTTCATATTTTTTAACATTATTAACTATACAGTGGCAAGTTGATGTACAAATGTTTTAAATTCGTTGTGACAGTTAATTGATGCGAAAATGAATTTCAAAATAATAATGAATCGGTAAATCGCATATAGGTTTTATTTCTATTTTCTATTTAAAATTTTTGGCCAAAATGATGTTGAAAAATATAAGGCATGACGGTAGATCTCCGAGGAATTTTTTTATCGATGAAAACTGATAAAATGGCAGCCATTTCAAATCAAAATGTCAAATTGGACATGTCAACTGACCGTTGACCAGACTTTGGATTGGTAAAATTTTACACCGAGAAGTCTCATAATGAAAAAAAGTGTAAAATTAAAAGAGGGTGTCAACGAATGACAAGTTACCTTGCGTCTTTTAGTTTTCCTCGGTAGGCAACATGAGTTGCCGCAACTTCCCCAACATTTGGCAAGTTTTACCGGTCGTCGGCTACGACAACTGTTCTCGCTGTAATATTCGCGAGTATGTTCTTTGCGACAGGTCGGTGCTTTTTCGCAATAACGTCCTTGCCAACCGGTCTGACAACGACATGAATAGCCGTTACCGAAGGGTGACGCAACGCACTGTGAACCCTTTCTGCACTCGTTACCGACGCAAGGATCGTTGACTCCCGGCGAAGAAACGACGATATCTATGAATGATCGATTAAATAAATAATTGTTTCATTAGAAGTTTACACTTTGTTTAAATAATTGAGATAGCAACGTGACAATTCTATTTTAGTTTATTTGTGTCGGGTTCAATTGGGGTTTTTTTTTTTTTTGCAGAATAAGAAATATTGAACGTGCAAGTTTTATTGTCTTACTATTTATTTGCACAATCTCATGTTGTATTTATGATGATTTTATTTAAAAATTGTTTTACGTTATATTTTCCTGATTTATTTTGAAAAAAAAAAAAAATTCTTTGCCCTCCGCTCTATACATTTCTCGAATTGCTTTACACCTTGTTTTTGGATTGTTTTCAAAGGAATTTTGCATTTGAACTTCTCGTGACCAAAGAGGATAATGATTTTGGTGCTGAATTTTATGGGATTCAAATTCTTGGAGGTTAATTAACGTTTCATTATTTGAGCTTGATGTTGAAAATTTACCGGATGGATCGTGAGCAACGTGTTCTTGTTGCATCGAAGCTTCTTCCATGCTACTAGCGGCGCTTACGACTCCAGGCTCAATAGCGTCTCTTCGTGCCTCGTCTTCGGCCTCTTCCTCGCCGGAAGAGCAGCCGGGTGTGACGCGATGCATTTTCGCAGCATTGCTGAAGTCTACCAGCTTGTGATTTATCCACATTTCCGATATACAACCTGATCGATTGAAAGAGATTTAATAAAATACCGTAGAGATTAGCGCAATTGAAAAAAAAGAACAAACGAACCGAGAAAATAGAAAAATTGGATTAGAAAGAAATAGATTAGATAAGCTACGGATCTGAATAATTTTTAGAGATTTTACACAAGGCTGTTAATTTCAAATAAAAATTTTATGGCCCTTGATTCAAGGTCCAATTTTCAAGTTCAATAGGCCGCTTCCTTAAATCAGTTGAAATAGTGAATTTTTCGTTAGAAAAACAAAATAGGAGGTAGAATCGAGTCCTGGACGCGTTAGAAATTGCCCAAAATAATAATGACGATAAAAAAGATAATTGTTTATCCGCTTCAATACCCTCATTGAGTTAAGTGCAGCAATTTTTATTATATTTGCAATAATTTTTAAATGTTTGGTTGAAATTGAAAAAGGAATAAAAAATTACCTTGAAAGCTCGTGACGTTTCTTAGATGAAATTGTTCGAAGGCAATGCCAGCCAATTCGGGAGCCAAACCACCGACGTACATACGCGTCGTCAATTTAAGATATTCGCGTGGTCCCTCATTGATTATACTCCGTGCTGTGCCACGATCGACTCTCATCGTAAAATTTTTCTTAATTGCGATTAATTCGGCCATGTGAGGTTTACCGTCCGAAACCATTTCGTAGCTGTACATCGTCGATGTTGGATAATTGCCAACGTCGTAAGAAACACGCACCCGTCCGTTGAATAACTCGACGGCAATGTGCTCCCCGTTCTGATCAGTTCCGTCGTAAAGTAAAACCCCGTTCTCTTGGGTCGTCGTGAATACGATGGTCACATTAGCCTCGGGCCTCGTGCGTAACGGCTCCAGCTCGACCAGCGAGCTGTTGTCCACGAAGCTCAGGCTCGTCAGGTACTCGCATCGTTTTCCTATTTTTTTTTTTTCAAATTCAATATTTCATTATTTCTCTCTTTTTCTCCCATTGAGTTTATGGAAATGAATACAAAATCATACGCAGGAATTTTCATATTCAATTCATTATTCTTTTAATTCTTTTTTAATATCCGGATGATTGGGTATTATTTTCCCCGCATATATTGAAAATATTCGGTAACCCCATTCATTGATGAATGGATTTTAAAAAATCATTTGAATTTGCCATTTTTCGATCATACAAAATCTGTAGATAATGTCAAACGATTAATATAAATTTTTTCGATAATTTTCAAAAACTGCTTTGATTAAAAATAATTTAGGCATCTTTCCGAACCGCAAATTCAATTAGTTTTTGATTACTACATTTCGAACGATTGGAAAAAAATAATTGGAAGGAGATTTTGGTTCATTCGGTCTTGCATAGTTGATCGTTGCCGACGTACCAGTGTAACCGGGATGGCACTGGCAAAGATAATCCGCGGTGGATCCAGGGGATGGTTGGAAACAAGCGCCGTGCTGACAATCGTGATGGGCACACGGACTTGTCTGTGGATATAGCATTGCTGTTGATGGTGCTGCTTCACAGTACCTACCCGTGTAATCCGCCGCGCATTTACACTCGTAATCATTTATGCCGTCGATGCAAGTAGCACCGTTCTGAAAAATATAGGATTTAAATAAAAAATCTCTCCCATTTTCATGAATTATTTCACAATGAAAAAATTAATAGAGCTCTGAAACTCTTTTATGCGGAGAAAGTTATATTTTTTACTCCATCGTGAAAATCATAGAAACAGAGGTTTTTAGTTCTTTATTTGAGGGTCTAAGAATTATTGTTATTCCAAGGTTTGTTATAGTTTTTAGATCCTTAATTAAAAATGAATATTTAGGAACGCAATTAGGAACACAGACAACAGAAATAAACACGCATTTTATCGAATGAGTGACAGAAAGATAATAGGGATAAATACCTGGCATAAATGATTAGCACAATCATCCAAGTTTGTGGAGCAATTGAGGCCGGCGAATCCGACCGGGCACTCGCAGCTGTAGTGGGTCCTGTGGTCGACGCAGCGTCCTCCGTTCTCGCATGGGTCGTGTCCTTTTGTGCAAAAGGGTATTTTCGCCTCGCAGTATTCTCCCATGAATCCCGGTGTACAGTCGCATCTGTAGGCCTGTACGAGATCCACGCAGGTCGCGTTGTTCGAGCACCTGTTGTTGGCGCAATCGTCGACGTTGCTTTCGCATCTGATGCCTTCGTAACCGGGGCTACAGTCGCAACTGTCACACACCGACTTGACGTCAATTGAGATATTTAGCCCGTTATTGGATCGCGATCGATCCACCAACAGACAAACACTTTTGTTTTCGAAAAAAAGGACGTTCTTCCCATTTTCTTTCACCTTCGCCACTAGGGCAAGGATTTCACTTTTTTTTTTCCATTCCTTTTTTTCTTTTTGCAAGCCAATCGAAATGACAAATTTTTTGTTTTTTCCTTTCCATTGCATTACAACGTGCGTGTCAAATAACGTCCTTAAGGACAAACTAAATTTTGGAGTACGTATTGCGTGCTTGACAGGTTTTATCTACCAAGTTGGGGAGCCGATCTACTGACGAGAGATGAGCATGGCATCGATGGAAAATCTTGGAACGATCGTTTCTAACAATTACACTTTTTATCTCAATGAAAAAAATATATATATTTCGTTCCCTTCATCTTTTGGTTGTCAAATTTTATGAGAATAACTGAAAATTCTCTTATCCCTCAAAATACTCGTTCACTTTGATTTTTCTATTCAAACAATGCTCATCCCTTTTAAGAGACATTCTCACATAAAAATGTCGATAGAAGAAGAAGAAAAAAAAAAGATTCAACAGAGACAAAAATCTATGACGAGATTTATTTGTTTACCTGAATCTTCCTTCCTCCAGTACTTTACAAGTTCCGGAGTTCCTGCAAGGATTTCCATAGCACGCGTCAATTTTATGCTGACACCTGTCCCCGTGATATCCTGGCGAGCACTTGCAATGGAATTTTCGGTCCGGTAGCGTCTCGCAAAATCCCCCGTTTTCGCAGGGAACGGTGTAACACACGTCACACTTTGCCAATACATCGGCAGGCTGTTGTTTGGCTGAACGGAAGAAAGGTCTACGATTAATGAGCAATTTTAGTATACTTGTGAGAACTCGGACCAAAAAAAATCAAACTAAATAGACGGTTTTGATAATGTGAAAAAATAATAGTTATCCCGAGAATTTTTATTTTGCTTTTGGTACAGAAGGCAACACTGGAGGTAATTGCATCTTTTTGTTTCAAAATTATATATTCATTTTTACGATTGAAATTTATTTGAAAAGTTAAAAATATACTTTTCAATTCAACTTTCAATATTATTTGAACAAAACTTTAGCCTTTTTCGATCTTAATCGGTTCTTTTCTTTCAACATTTTTGAAGAATTTAATTACAGTGAAATATTGAATTTTTATTTGAAATAGTTCTCGACTGTCAGAAGTCAGTGCGAGATTTTATTGTCACGATCTTGGACTTTTGTTTGGAAAGTTATGAAAAATAAAAACGTAGTTGTTTTTTAATAGTGCCCAAAGGAAGACTTGTTGTTTTTTTTGTCGGTAATGAATACATTCTTCCTTGTGCATCATTCGTTTTTGGTCGAAATGTTGGTAAATCGTTAAGAAATATTAATTTACCTCCAGAGATCCCGACTCGTATTTTCTTTACATCGTTTTTCCGAATTGTTTTGCCATTCTATAAACGGCCGTTTGTTTTCGGATCAGTCACGTTGATTTGATACTTACTTTTGCATTGGAACAAATTGGTGGGTGCAGTGAGAAGAAGTTTTTCCTTCATCGAAGGTGGCTCCTTGCACTTTGCAATTCCTGGCTCAACGTCTAAATCCTTTTTCACCCATTCGACTAACCAACGCAAACTGCAATCGCAGTATAGCGGATTAGCACCAAGAGCTCTGTTGTAATAGGAAAAAGAAAAATTAGGTCAGCCAAAAATCCCATTTGGAAATCAATTGATGTCTAATCATTGCGATTGAAAACTTACAGATGTCTGATGGAATCTAAATCATCGAAAGCGCCTTCGGGAATCGTTGAAATGTCATTCCCATGTAAAGAACTGTAATAAATTATGCGACAAATTAATTTAATTTGACCAATTATCATGTTATTAAATAATCTCGCAATTACTCACATTAGCCTCAAAGATTTGAGTCCCGCAAGAGCATTCCTTTGGACACACTGCAATTTGTTGTAGCTTATGATCCTGGCAAGAAAAAGTTTCTTAATTACGAACAGAATTAAATAATTAAGTGTGTTTCATTTGACGAAAGCATTATAATGTACTTACAAATGCGACAGTTTTGTGAGATTTCGAAACGTATCGTTTGATAACATTCCAATCTGATTGTTGCTTAGGTCTCTGAAAAAAGTGGAATAATATAACCGAAATTAGAAAAAAGTCTGCAGTTTTATTATTCTTGAGTTCAGGACATTTTTTCATTACTTACAATCGCGTCAACATTCGCAAATGGCTTAGCCTTTCCGGTTGTATCGTTTTTATGTCATTTTCGTCCAGCAATAATTCCGTCGTTTCCGGTGGAATGCCACGTGGTATTTCGGTCAAATGTGATCTCGAACATCTTACGACAGAGCCTGCACAGTTGCAACGTGGGGGACAATAATCGTCGCCCAAGCAACCGAAACTGTCTTCTATTGAACAAAAAATAATCCAAATATTGAGTTACATTATTAAGTGTGATAACTTTATCGAAACAATGTTCAATGATTGCAAATTAATCATTTTATAATATTTGATTTATAGTTGATGAAATAAACTTACTGTTGCACTTAAACTCGTGGCTAGGAATGTCCTTGACATGAGCATCCTTTAGTCTCGGTGGGTCGTGGCAACGACCAATTATCCCTGGCACGTCTTTAGTCCTCAACCACTCGGCGAACCACTCCAAATGACAGTTGCAGGACAAAGGATTTGATTGCATGTTACTGAGAAGGGAACAATTTTTTTTTTATTTGATGAATAAACGATTTTCGATTCAGCTTCAAACATAATGAAAAACAACAACAAAATTTAATGTCTTTCGACTTACATCGTCTGGACGTGGTGCATTCCATCGAATGCTCCTTGCATCACACACGTGATCGCGTTTCCAGTGAGATTACTGCAAAGGCAAAGAGAATTTTAGACCATTTCCAATCTTTCAGTATTGTGGGAAAAAGTAAAATGAGTTTTTTTTTTCTTTCATTCGTTTATCTATACTTACAGGGTTTTCAAATTCGTGAGGCCAGTGAACATTTTGTTATGAACTTCTCGCAATTTGTTGTCCGACAACAGTCTGCAAGGGGAAAAAATGATTGAAATTTATCGTAATTAGTTTGTTTTTTCTATCGTGAAAATGATTGTTGAAAAGTTGATGGGTTCTTACAATTCTGTTAATTTGTGAGCTCCCTTAAATGCTGCAGCTTCGATGCGGGTTATCCTGTTTCTTCTAAGATCCAAATGTTGCAATTCTGGAAGTTTCTCAAACAGGCCGTGAGCCTCGATTTTATCCAGCTCGTTATTACCGAGCAATCTATAAAAAATATCGGTATATTCTCATAAATTTTGAAAATAAGAACATAAAAATGGATAAAATTAGTAAAAATGATTGTTGACTTGTTAGAAAAATGAATTAAATAGTTTCGTCGAAATTCATGGTCGTATAATTAATTTGGTCGTAGAAAATTTTACTCAGCGTTTCTAATTTTTTTTCAACGTGTTTTATGAGTTTTAATTAAATCCATTCGCATATGATTTCAAGGTACGCAAACATATGAAAATAATTACGGGTTGGCGCTTACTGACACATTTCTTCTTTCACGTTTGTTTATCGAAAAAATGTAATTAAAATAGTACGTACAGCACAGACGTGTAGATAGGCAAATCTTTTGGTATAGCTGTGAGTTTCTTGTCGGAACAGTCGACAGTAGCTCCGTTGCATGTACAGGGTGAAGGGCAACCTCCTGGCAAAATGCACTCGCCTGCTCTTTTAGTCAGCAGTTTTTCGTCGCCTGGGGACAAAATTTTTTATCCTGGATATAGACCGAGTGAAAACGAGATATGCCTGTTCTATGCTGTTTCTCATTCAAACCAACTCGACGCTAATATTAGCTCGAGGCGTTAAAAGTACTACTTGCTGCTGTGAGAACGGAATGATTATATATGCGAATGAAATGACGACATTTTTTCTTCTTATTTTCGAATAAAAGTTAGTTTTTTGTTGTTGTTTGATTTTCTTCATATGAGTTGCTTTATAAACATGCTGATTGTTGATTATGACTGACATGCGACTTCACCTTGATTTCTGTTGGCTAGTCTTGAAGTTATTCTCAAAATTGCATTATATCGAGAAAAATGTAATTTTTGCTTTACTCTTAACGTCTTTAATGGCATATTTGATTGAATTTCAATGACATTTAAATTCGAAATGACAATTGGAAACAGCTAATAGCTTCAAAGTTTCGATAATATAATTTCATGAAAATATTTCAGATAAATATCGACAATTGTTTGTTTTAACGGGATTGACCAGGATTTTAATGTTGTTTCTTGTCCTTTTTCTCCAATAAGGTTGATTAAATCAATTTTCCTCGATACGATTTTTTTTCCTTTGATACCTTTTTGATCATTATCGTTAAGCATGCAGTTCTACATGATCCCATACGTACCCATTAATTGTAGTATTCGTGGAATGTCTTTTAAAAAATCATGGTTGCGTGAGAAGAAACGTTTTTCGTTGCCTTCGCTCACCGCAATTTAATTCGGTTGATTAGTGGAATCGTTTTAACAAAAAGAACAACAAAAACAAACGGGATATTCTACTACTCGTGCTCGCGCACACACACACTTGCAATTCGAGGATCGAGGACTCGGGGTTAAAAAACTTGAAATTGGTCAATGAAACAGACTGAACAGAGAAATTTTAGTAAGATATTAAATGAAGGAATAGTAAAACAATTCGTTTCTTTTTTTAAGCCATTCAATTTCACGATGTAGAATTTTAATTTTGAATATAACGATTTTTTGTTCTTGCATTCTCCTTCTGTTTGAATTTTCTTCAGTTTTATTCTTGTATTTACATAAAAACTCGTTCTAAATTCAATAAACTGTCAAAAGAATGTACTACAATGGATTTCTACGACGAATGAATTTATTTTTTCGAATTGTCATTCATTTTTCTTCAAGAGAAAAGCAAATTCCCGAACAAAACAAGGGATAGGAAAAGAGGAAACGAAAAAAAAGAGAAGGTTGTGATGACGACGTATGGAGCATGATGACGTAGAAAAAAAATGTTCGAGAAGTAGTCTAAACGATCTGAACCAACCTGTCAAAGTTAAGAAGAGATACCGGAATTCGAATCGTGCTTACCCTTACATTTGAACTTTTCGTCCCGCATAGCGTCAATCTTCCTCTTGGCAGCGCGTTTCGGTGAATCACACTTCGCGCCTGACGTCTCGATAGGATTTGCATGTAGATAAAGGTTCAGCCAACGCAAATTACAGTCGCAAATGAATGGATTCTTCGCGAGATGAAGGACTTTGATTTTGCTGAGATTCGCGAATGTTCCGTTCGCCAAAGATTTGATTTTGTTGTCGTAGAGTGAGAGCAATGTCAGGCTGCTCAAATCGTGAAATAAATCGGTTCTGATGCAGGATATTTCGTTTGCATTCAAAAGACTGAAAATAAACAATTAAACGGTCCAATTAATCGTCGCTACGGAATTATGCATTTTTTTTTCTAATACATCGAAAGTGACAATCGGCTCTTACAGTAATTTTAAGCTTCCAAGTCCTTGGAAAACACCTCCGGGTAATTCGGTGATTTTGTTCCCATAAAGAACTCTGCAAAGAATAATAAAAATCGTTGAATACACGTTTTTCCATTAGAAAATGGTAGTTTTTGGGTGTTTTAAATATTACGAATGAACCAAGTTGCTCTTTAAAAACAAAAAGATTATACTCACAGAGATTCCAGTGACTTGAGACCGTGAAATGAATCGGCTGCGATTTTCTTTATCTTGTTGTTGCTCAGATCACTGTGAGAAACATAAATTATGAAAAATTTGATTTCACACGTTGATCGAATCAACGATCGTTAGACTTACATTCTCGTTAACTTCCTGTAGGGTGAAAACGCTTTCGGTGGTATTTCGCGTATATTATTTTTTTCGAGGCGTCTGAAAAAAAAAAAAATCAAAATGAAACGAAAGGTAATTGTAGGTAAAAAATGTGTCGCATTATTTTTTATGCAATTACGAATTCAAAAATGAGTTTTAATGCAACTTTAAAATAAATGATGAATTCTTACAATTCAGTAGTGTCTTCGGGAAGATGGGTTGGAACTTTTTCCAATGAATTTTCACGGCAGTCCACGATGCCATTCGCACAAATACAAGGATGAGGACATTGAGGCTCAGCACTGCATTCTGAGCCCGTTCGCTCGACTAAACCCGAACACTTGAAATCGTGTTCCTGTTAAAAGTTAAAACACATTTTCGTCATTCGATTTTTCATGGTTCATATTTCTTATTTCGTCGGAACTGAAAGTTGTTCTCCTGGTTCATTATGCAGTTTTTATATACTTCTAAAATAAACAAAGCGTCGGAAATGAAAAAAGTAACGAAAAAAGAAGTAGCGTTCATGGGCAATATCGTCTGTTTCAAACGATTTTATTTTTGATGACTCACAACATTTCGAGGAATCATTTGCGGATGAAGAAAATATTGATAATTGTAGAGAAATAACAAGCAATGTTTAACACTCGTTGGTTCTTGTTGTATGCAATTGTTTTCATTCTTCGAATGCATTTTGAGTTCTGCATTTTGAGTTCTGCATTTTGTTTTGATCGAGCCTCTTCTATCTACTGTTTGGGTAGCAATAATGAAAAAAGATTTACGGTAAAGGGATTCGTACAAATTTCATTTAATGACCACCCACACACAGCATTGACGTTTAAACTATCGAGTGGGACGTCGTTCTGTTCCATATGGTCCAGAGCTTCCCAGACGCGGCAAAAAGTCATCAACGAAACTTGATTTTACAAGGATCCCGCTTTGTCAAACGACTTTACGTCCCTCGCAATGTCACACGCAGCGAACCATAGGAAATATGATTGCCGATCCGAGTACCAAATCATTTGGAAACAGGTTTTTCGTGTATGATCGTTTCGCGTCGAGCGACAATAATTCCGCAGTTGAAAAAAAGCTGTCCATTTATTGTTTCAATGGCTTTACACGAAGTTAAAGTTAATATACAATGAGAAGTTTTGGGAAATGGAAAAAACATGAATAAACAAACGACGAATTCGTCATGAATTGTGAAGACTCTTTTCATTAAAGGCAATATAAATATATTTCTTTTTGTTGATTTCATTCAAAGTTTTTATGGTTCGAAGATGACTTATTTTTTTTTTTTGCAATTTTATTTGATTCCTTATGGTTGGTGATTTCGATTTTTTTTTCTTCTACTGGAAAGATATTTTTGTCGTAATCTTACCTGCAAATCTGCGAGATTTTGTCCCTTGAGATCAGCCGGCGATGCACATCTTGTATGCTGTCCGAGTCGGGAAAAGCTTTTCAGGTGTCGTGACAACCAGGACAGATGACAATCGCATGCGAGCAAATTGTCCGCGAGTTTGAGCGTTCGTAATCTCGTGAGACTGTGCAACGTTTCCTTGCCCAGTGTCGTTAGTTTATTGTTGTTAAGGGTTCTGTCAAAGTAAAACGGAAATTGCTGTTCAAAATACTCAGGTGAAAGGAAATCGATGTTCAAATATCTCACGCTGTTATCACTCTTCACAAACCCTTTGCGTCATAGATTTTTCCTTACGTGCAATTGATTTGACATTATGTTCCTTTTGTTTTTGTTTTTTTCTATTTTTGCCAACAAAAACCAACGTACGTAATTTTTTTTTTTTACTCCTGTCAAACGTTCTTCGTTAAAGTTTTTTGCAACTGTATTGAGGTTGTGAAAAAATCGCCATTATGATATTCGTAGTACTTTTATAAAAAATGATTTTTTTCAGTAAAAATTTACGATTGTTGCTTATTCATTGATACGAAGTATTTGTGCAATTGGCAGATAATTACTGGTTATCGAGAAACCCAGCAAACAGTGATTTCATAAACAAAAAACTGAACAAAAGATGGAAGAAGGGGATTTTGACTATGGCTCAAAGGATGAAAAAAGAAACCAATCAAAGGAATGAAAAAAATCGTACTCACAGAATTTCCAAATCTTTCAATTCTCTCGTTGCGCTCTCGTCGATGCAGGTCAGTACGTTATTGTCGAGAAGTCTGAAATTTTGATATTCATTTTGCATTGTTAGCACGTAAGAAGGAAAAAGTTTCTCTTAATGATCCGGTAAAAATAATTATTGTGATTGTTTGACTTACAATTGTCTGAGCGAAGACACTCCTCGTAAAGTTTTAGGCCCGATCATTGCAATTTGATTGTGACTAAGATCTCTGTAACAGAAGAAAAAAAAGTAGAGATAACTTCCATTCCAATCTGAAATAATAATTAACTACAGATGTCGAATTTCGAAAACGATTTTTTCGTCGCACTCGTCCGTGCGATACTCGAATAATAAATTACCGGAAAACATGAAAACTTCCGACTCCCTCTCGGAGTTATCGACGATGTCGGGGTAGTCACCAGTTTGTTCTACATTTTCGATAAATTATTCATCGAATCGAGTGTCCACGACCTATGGATTGCATGCAGCCGGTCTCATAGTGGTCAGGTCAGGCGTATAAGCGAATTCCCTACACTTGTATTTTCCCTTTCGGAGCTCTACTGCACATAGAACTTTACAAAATACGAAATAACATTTTTCGTCACGTCAAGTTTACAAATTAATACTTATTTTGCATCGATTTTTTACAATAAATCGTGGAAGACAATTTGCGTACATATTCCATTGCTTCCAAGTTCGTGTGAAACTGTTTATATGGATTTTGAAAATATTTTCAACTTTATTAACGAATGATAAGTCAAATAAAATGCGATATATCGATTTTTGTAGGAAAACAATTCTAACTGTTCAAAATTACAACGTTCTGTGTCAAAAATAAGAATAGAAAATATATAATCGTTCATTTGAGAAGTGAACTCATGTACGAGAAGATTTGAAATAATTGACCGTACATTGAAAATTTCCAACCTTAGCCTCTTGACCATTAAATAATTGACAGGGCGATGAAAAAGTACTTCAAAGTAACGAGATTTGTATATATATCCGTCTCACATGGTGCCCATAAAAAAGCAAAGTGAAAAAGGCCCTCAAATATGAAATGATTTTTTCTCGTTCCCGAGAAACCAATAGCGAGTGAAATAGCCTCGTACCGTCAAGACTCTAAGAGGTTGTTATACCGATAACGAGTGACCCTTTATCCGAAGAAGTCCGTATGCTCGACATTAGACCGCCACTTAACAGCAAGCGAATAGTCCCTTCTCCGCAATCCGTTAAACAACATATTCGTTCGCACAGCCTGCAATTTCGGAGCTTTTTTTTTGCGACGTCATGTGGTAGGTTATTGCTTTTTTCCCGCCCATCGTCGAGAAGAATAGCGTAATTCGAGCGAAAAAATAATAGGGTAAAAGCTATAGCGAGCTGAGACAAACAGTGGACGGGAACTTCGTACTCGATTCAAGCGAAACAACATGCTGCCTGAATATCCCGAGTCGCCTCCCAGAATCGGTACGAAAACCTTGATGGGAAGCACGATGTATTTTTTATCTATTACTTTTTTTTTTCTCTTTTTTTTTTACCATTAGTGGAACAAAAAAGCAGCAGCAGCAATTTAAATAGATAGCGAATTGTTGTTGTTAACTGCTTTCTATTATTTGAACACTTCTTTATCGTGTTTGAAAAGTTTGACGTTGTTGATTGGAAAATGAAATAACGTTCCACAGAGCTCGATCATTGAATGGCACTCTGGATATGAACTTGAGTAGCTCTGCATTTCAGTCGTAAGACGATCCATCAATTGTTGTTTCGTTATTTCACGAACAATTCGTATACGAGAAAGATTCAATCGGAGTTCACTTAACTCAGAGCGCTAATAATTTTGATTACATAATAAATGGGCTACGGTTCAACATGAACCTAGAATGGCATGTAGAACAATGAGAAAACGTGAAAGAGCAGGGTTAAAGGGCAATAAGAAGTGGAACGTATCAAAGACCCTCTTGCGAAGCTATAGAATTATGGGAAAGACTTTTCAGGGCAGTGTTCTATAGTCTCCAATCTCACCTTGGTGATCTAGTTCGTTGAATGTTTTCATTTATTATTCTGTGCAACTTGTCGCGACGGTCAGCCGTGCCATTTCCCATCCGTGAATCAAGCGTCGATTTTACGTTACGGGTGACCGTGTTGGTGTCGCAGTTTTTCGTCTTCGCCCCGCCTTTCTTTTGCAAGTTCAATCAATTATGCTCATGGTAACGATCGTAATTCGTTGCATGAACTAGTCACAAGTACGTGAGAGGATTGGAAGTTGCGAAAAAAAGTGTGCGGAGCCGTGTTACGCTATAGTGATAGTGGAGAAATTTTGCACTGTTCTAAATCAATAATTTTCTGCTCGAGGTAACCATTCTTTTCATATTTATGCGCAGACTTAGAGCGCAAAAGGGTTTTTGAACGAATTCGGTATTTCTGTGGTTATTCTAATGGGCCATTTTCATTATAATTGCTTTTTAGCTTTCTCGATGGAATTTGTGTACAGGAAGAAAATTAAAAAGAGACAATGTCTGCAACAGTGAACTGTACAATATTCAAAGCTTTGTCCTTGACCGTCGTAGAAATTGCCGACAGCGATTCAAGCTTAACTGAACCTTTCAATCATCTATATTTATGTTTAGCCTTTGTCGGTTGAGGATCGGAACAGAAGGAGAGTACAACAATCTGTTGTATTTAAGTACACAGTGGGAGTGAAATTCTGCTGAAAATGGTGGTGAACCTAAACTAACCTATTGCTCAGACACAGACAAACATGATGTACGTATACAAATAAATACAGATCTGTTGTTGTACAGAGTGCTTCAGTCAATCTAGAAAGCAATTACTGAATTTCGTAATGCCAGAGACAGAACCATGGCTTCTATTATGACGATGCATTTTCTGCATTCTCCACGATGGGAAATGTGCCCTGAAGGATATTGGTGCATCATAAAGGTTCTTGAAAAACTGCACGCATTTCTCGATCTTCATGGGCCCGCTTGAGTGAATTCGGAGGGTTTAATGCGCATAGAAATCGTATCGTCCTACATTTCTCAAAATTCCTTTAATTGTTGAGGAACCTTCGAAATTATTGAGATTCAGAACTCGACGTTATTATTCATCACATTTCCTGCGACAGGCTTGAGATTGAGAATTCGTCGTGGTACAAACGAGTTATTTATGGATTTGGAATCATAGCTTTAATTGAATGGGTTTCCGGAATATTTGATAATATTGATCCCCCGAATTCTAGAGCCATTGAACAGGTATTATCAGTTGGAAATATCAAGGCCAATTCTATAGGCGATCTTTCAATGAAAATCTTTGGGATGTCTCGCCCCAAAGTTTTAGAGAAAGCTATTAAAGTGTGGTCATTTTGAACATTCGATCATCGTGCCAAAAACAAATAATTCAATTATAGAAGATCGTTGCATACTTGGTCCGACAGAAATATGATTGAATTACTTTTATTTCGATGAAAGAAATTCTTCAGAATATCGCAATATTGCTGGCGAGATGATTTCAGACGTCGAAGCGAAAAATGGGCCATCTCAAAGCCGTTACAATAATTTCTATGTCTCGATATATCAGCATTACGCGCGTTATATCGTTAGCTACCGTACTACAGTTACTTCCGGTAGAATAGTTAGGCCTCAGGCTGAAAACTAGAGGCCGAAGGGAAAAAAGGTTTATCGGGAGGGCGCTTATCAGGATCAGAGAAAGAGAACAGGAGTCTGGCATCTTCCATGCCCAGCTATGTTACAGGCAGCTGCCACTCGAGTGTTACGAGTCAAAAAGTGCTGTGCGATGCTCAGTTCACCGGCATCCGCGGCGTGAGATGAACGAGACTTCTCTCTTCTTCTTTATCTCGCTCATCCGCATCCCTTCTCTTCGTTTTATTTTCCCCCCAAGTCGAGAAGGAGAACTACGAATCTCGCTGGTTCTGTATGCTCTTGCAGGCTGTCTTTAAGAGGTTGGGCCGCCCCGAGCTTGGGAGAAAGGACTATCGAAGTCTCGGATGCTGGGCTGTACATTTTACCCTCTTTCTCTCCTCTCTTTCTCTCTTTATGCCTGTTTGTCTTCGAGACTTGTCTCGGCGTCCGCGTTTCTCAGAAATCCATCCATTATTCGGTAAAGTGGATAGACGGGACTCGAAACTTCGCCCGTTCAACCGAGAGAGATAAAACAATTCAAACGATCAACTCGTCTAATCGGATGCTGAATAATCTCGTATTCGCTTGCGATCAAGCTCATTATGACAGAATCTAATATTTGATGGAACAAGTAGTACATGATTATTGCACCATATCGATCTCTGTGTCGCAACAATGAGACGTTCTCGATATATCGTATCATACGAATGATCATCTCGTTCGCTGTAAAAACAAGCGTGTTGGTATGGAATACGTTTGAGGGGAGTGCATCTTGCACGCAGCTAACTATGTTGTAACAACGTGACTCTCCGCGTTGTTACAACATAGTTTAAAGCGTTTTCAGCGTTGTCGCTCATTTCTACAAATCAGTAGCCATGTTGCTCTCCAGATCAACACGTTTCTCATGCTTTGTTGGTGAATATATACAATGCAGAAACGAGCCACAAATGGGAAAAAAATGTTTTTCTTTTTCCTTGTTTTTTTTTTTTTTTTTAATCTACGGACCGCTCTTCCTTTGCGTCTGGATGGTTATATCTTCGATCTTCACTTGTTCCTGAATTGATGACGCTCTTGCAATGTTGATGTGAACCATGCGTCCTATTGGTTTTATATGTTACATAGCTTTTCATATATTTTTAGTATTACATCTTATAACAACGATTGTAAATTGCAAAATAACGGAAAGTGGAAACTTGTTTCTTTTTTCAATCGAAAACCTAGCGTGGTACAGAAAAAGTAAATTATCTTCTCTAGTAAACGCTTGACAACAATTCCAGTTTACAGAGAGAGTGGAAGTTTTTTTTTTTAAATAGTAACTTTAATATTTGGGGTTGAGGAAAGCGAAGAAATAGAGTATTTTTACGCCAAGTATACTGGAGTAGTGACAAATTTATTTGTTTCTTTTTTTTTTGCTTCTGTATATGCACAACGCATATACATTCACGTGGATGTTTACTATAGAGCATGCATGCTACGTGCTTTTGAGATCCTTTCGAGGTTGCTGCTACCGAGCGATTTTGCTCTTATATTTCGAGTTCCTAGGCGTTTTTCGAAAGCGCCGCCACCACTACCGTGGAATTTAGCCGAGCGAGGTTTTTGCAGGATGCCCAGAGATCGTCGACAAAGGATCTCTCTCTCTCTCTCTCTCTTTTTCTCTCTTTCTTTTTGTGTCATCCTCTTCCAACGTGAGTACTCTTTTCAACGGTTTACTGTCCGCTTCTACTTTCGAGAGGAAATATTCTCTTTTTGTGTGTCCTCTCTTCTTTTTCTCTCTTTAGCGCTCTTCTGCCAAACGCAACCTTCATTCCGGACTTTTTGAGTTTAATAACATTTTATTCCACCCTCTTTCCCACCCTCAACCCACTCTCTCGTCTTCTGGCTTTTCATCCCCAAACTGAAATATGATTCGGACCGCGAGAGTAGCGAAAGAGAAAATTCTTTTGTGCGTTGTTTTCCGTTTGTTTAATTTCTTCTTTTTTTTCATCTTGGTTAATTTTCAATTCTTCTTCGTACTCAGCGGATCTTTTTGAAATAACGACAGGGTCAGAAATGTAAGCAAAAGTCATGTCCCTTGGTCGCACAAATGCATAAAGATCTCCCTCTTCCTTTTTATTTTACGAGACCTTCCGCATTCTCGTTTGTCTTCTTAACAGTTATTTCATTCACGGAATTTTTGCATTGCTGTGTTTTATTTTTTTCAAAGGTTCATTGCGTAAAGGAGGATATGTTTTTTTTTTTATTAAAGAGTACTTACAGCCTCTTGAGGTTCATCATGTTGCTGAAAAGAGTATCCGGCAAATAACGAATTTGATTGTTGTTCAGGCGAAGCTTCTCCACGTCCACTAGGTCCTTAAACGCACCGCGTTCGATCGTGTGAATCTGATTGTAAGACAGTTGACTGGAAAGAAAAAAGAAAAGAATACAAATTGGAATAATCCGTCAAATAATATCCGTTTAAACATTTATGAATCCTATAATATTATCGCTATTTTTAATTTCATTATTGTTTCGACTCGAAAATACGACATGAAATTCTTATAATACTAATATTAAAGATGAATCAAGGTTTCACCCTGTTCCTTATAAGTATAAGATTCGAGTACGTTCGGATTCCTTGTACCTATAAAGACATCAGTGAAAATTGTTCCTCTGCATCAAATATTGACTGTATCAAGGGTACAGTATAGTGAATGAAAAATTCTGATTTAGGGAGCTCTTTTGCAATCGTCATTGCCAGATGGTCAAAGCGAGACTTGAAAGCTTGTCTATATCGAACGTTCGGTAGATCAGGAAAAAAAAAAAACGATTGAGCTGTATCCGGTGCTCACTTTGAGTTGCAGGAAAGGAATTCCGTAGTTGAATATAATATGAATATTATTTCTGTCTGTGTTATCAAAGTGGAATTCTGGTGCTCACTTTGTAATAACGAAAAAATGAAATTTTCATTTGCCTATGATACGAATATGATTTTCTCTATTAATGGAAAGAAATTTAATGGAGATAATACAAAAAAGTCGTCAATGTAATATCGAAGCAATCCTTTCCAAGTTATTGATTTTTCGTATATATCAATAAATTATTGTTCGAAAGATCTTAACGCATGTGGTTTCTTGTGAACTAGATTTTTTCATGATACTCACAGTACGTGCAGAGCCGCCATGTCCTCAAAGTCCGTCTTGAAGATAACAGATATGTTGTTGCCTTGTAGATCACTGAAAACACACAAAAGAAAAAAAAATACAGTTAATAAATGCACTGAAATGAGGTCAAATTAAATATATAAATTGACACACGTATTTGACAAAGGTTTGGAACGCTTCGTCATTCTTCGAAGTTCGCAAAAAGTTTTCGCGTTGTATGGAAAAAGGAAAAAAATGAAAAATGAAAAAAAAAACGACGAAATTGTTCTCGTGCGACAGCCACGAGGGATATTACGTTTCGCAAGATATTCACGATCCTCCGGGATCTACCGGACAAGTTATATACATACAGATATTAACGAAACTGCAAATGGGAGACTTCGTTAACCCCTCGGCAAGAATTTACTACTTTCTTCGAAAATGTAAAGAAGAAATGGTACTAAATAAAACCGGAAGAGAATATAAAAAAGCTGCGAGGTGGAACAGTCTGGAAATGAAAATAGAGCGAGATGAAAAAAAAATGCTATAAATATAAAAGCAACTACAGGAGAAGAGAGAGAGAGAGAAAAAAAAAATGAGAAACGAGGAAAGAATTGCGAAAGGAAAACGAGTCATCGTCGTCGTCTTCGTCAAATTCAGGAAGAAGAGAACGAAGGAAAAAGAACTGAACGAGTCAGACTCTCGGTCCACTTTATTCCCGATGGGGAAGAAGTTATTAAGGTCTTATTAAACAGATTCTTACCTCACTTTTCTCTACCCCTTCGCGGACATGAAAAGCTCCAGGAGTGGAACGGGAGGCGAGGGTGGACGGAGAAAAGAGAGTTAGAGGAACGATATATATGTACATTCGTGTATAACAGTAAGGAAGTAGCGATGAAAAGCAAGAGATTAACGAGATTCGACTTCCCAGTGGAATCCGTTAGTCACATTCGAGAACCAGGGATGAAGAGTAAAAGAGCGAAGAAAAGAGGAAAGAAAAAAAAAGCATCGCGGGGCATGAGAAAATTACTTCGGGACCGTCTCTGACGGATCTCTCTCGCGTGAGCCACGTCGATGACAGAAAAGCGCGAACAGCTCGTCTGTCATTTACCCGTCATCGCCAGTCTCACTCTTGTAAGACCCCAGGCCCTCTCTTCATGTCCCTAATACACTCGCTCGTTTCGGTGTAATACAATTTTTTACTCTTACATACAAGTGATCGAAAGATGTCGATAATGAGTTCAACTGTATACAATGTCGGTATATAATTTAATAGCTTTTCAGTATTCGCCACTGGTTCGTTATTGAAATAATAATGATAATAATAATAATAATAATAATAATAATAATGGTAATAATAATAATAGTATCAGAAATGCGAAAAAAAAATTTTTATATTAAAATGAAACTCTTCCAGGACTGGAATGGCATAAAAGAGATGGTAAAAAAGAGAGACATTTCATTACGTCGAAGTTTTTTTGATCTCAATTTGGCATCACAAACAATCCTGTCATATATTTCACGATCTAGATAGCATGATTGCGGAGTCTTGTAGAATATTTTCCAAGTAGCGAGTAAATTCGACAAATTAATAGTAAAGGGGAGAAAAAAATGCACATACGTTGGAAGGAGAGCGCCACGGCGCCCGACGCGTCTGACTGAAATTTTCTCTCGCATGAGGTTCTATGTCTGTATGTTGACTTGCAATACGGTTTCGTGCGGAAACACTCAAGAGCCACATGGAAAAAGCAGGCCTTCTCATTCCAGGACGGATTTGTGCTTCTAAGAACGTCTTCACGGCGTCAGAGACCGAGAGGATTTTCGCCCAGCGCGTTTTCGCCGTTTCGACTTTCCTCCCTGACGTTTCTCGTTTCTACCAAGCCTTTAAGCGCGACGTTCACAGCATGCTCAATTAAAATAACTCGAGCCAGAGCTTCTCGGAATGGAGAAGCTTCGCGGTGATAACCAGCTTTTCCCGAAGTGCAGGTGGCGCGTAAAGCGCCAGAGAGATGTGCTTGACGACGCAAAAAAAAAGTTGTACACGCACACACTAATACTTGACAGAGCCCATGAGTGTCGTTCGAGAGAGGTCGAGCTAGGGATGTAAACAAAACTACGGTATCGGGTTACGTATTCAGGCGCTACTTTGGGAAGCAAAGTAATTAAAAATATAAAAAATCGCCCCTGTGATAATTCCTAACAAGATTTTTTTAATTTACAGCACAACGTACTGTCCTCAATTATTAAAATGCTATCTTTCTAATTTTTCATGCATTTTTCGATCCACTCAATGGGATTCTTTAATATCATAAGATTGTGAATTTAGATATGAATCGTTGCGATTCATGATTTGCTATTTTTTTAATCCAATTTTAAACAATTTCACGAGGTTATTGATTACTAGTTCTGGACCAAATAGAATTCTTTGCTGCTGTACATTTTACTCAGTCACTTTTTTTGTGATCGCCTCTCAATCTTTCGCGCTCGCTCTGAAGACTTCTTTTTGGCTAAAGCATCCTTAAGCAGCTGCCACCTAGCGGTGACGTCCAGTATTTTGTCGCCAGCCCTTGCCACCGAGAACGCGATTAGCTTCCAATACATATTGGCTTTATGCATACGTATTCGAAAAAATGTTGTGGAAGCATATGTTACGGTTTCGTTGGATGACAGCAGCACGGGGTTTCCAAAAGTTTAAGTAATCTAATACGAAACTCGTTGTCGTCTTTATCATTATAGTCTTCGCCGGCGTCGTAAACGCTGACGAGGGTGGAAATGAATATCCGGGTGGTTTTGACGTGACCTCCTCAAGGCAAAAGAGGCTGAGTGGGGTTGTCTGCAAACTTTGATTACATCTGCCTGTATCCTCACTGTATAGCGATGCCGTATCAGTCGAACCCTTCCTAGCTCCTGTCTCATAACATGTATTTCCTTTTTCCTCTCTGTCATAAACTTCACACGTACAATGTGCACGAAGTACACACGCACACAGGAATTTATGTTTTAAATTAAACGTTCTCAACGTTTGTTTAAGAAACATTTCGTAATGTTTACATTTCGAAAAATTAATGTTGCCTTATGTTATGACATCAAAGAACAAGTCACAACGTTAATATGAGTTTTGCTGGTTGCTCGATAAAATCATAATTTTGAATTGTGTCAATATTTCCCGTTGCATATCAAAAGTCACTGTAATACTTTGATATTTCTTATCAAAAAAATATGTTCATTTGAAACTGTTCCTTATTTACATTAAAAAAATTATTAAGATTGATGTCATAAAATAGTTGGTTTTTTTTTTTTACATACGCAATAATTATTATAAATTTTAATGACAATACTGTTAATCACACTATTTATATGATAGGGTTGAAAAATGCTTGTCCCCTCGTAGTAATAATTATATTTCTCTCGCGTGCATTAATCATGGTAATTATTTTAACGACATTTACCGAGAGAGTGGCGCAGGGCTGGGATTTGCGAAGGACATATATGCACGCACAAGATAATATATGGTTCGCGGATTAATAGACCCACGTGTCTTGTTGCTTGGTCATAAATCGATGATCCATTGCTTATAACGTGCTTTTGCACTGCCAGCTTGAAGCAACATGGACCAGCAGCTTATGCGAGGAGAGCACCAAAGTACACGTTCCTTGCACATAGCAATATAAACGTACACATGCTCATAATCGTATTGCACGTTATGCGAATATACGTACGTTTACACAACGACTATATGCTACACGTGACATTTACCTTTACATGAAGTGTCTACAGGATGATTTAGGCCACACGTTACAATTCGTACTCAATACAATATTTTTCAATACTCGATTAACTAACATCACTAACAGACCATTCTTCCTTCCAACTTATTTCTTTCAATCCTCAATAGTCCGTTGTATTCATTTAAAACTGAAGATAAAAACTAATGGTTAATGAATTACACAACTTTCTTTATAATCTTTTCATTTGTTACGTAATTACTTACTTATACATTGGATCTATTTCTATATGAATGATCATTGAGCTGTTGTTCTCAAGAAGAAACATTGCGAGCATTTTTGCAATTATTATTGAAAATCTTTCTAAGAGTACTTTTTTTTTAACGATTTTATCGAAAGAAAAGTATTTCAGTTGTTTCATCAAATATCCAAGAATTTGGATAAACGTTTAGAAGGTATGGCGTGTGTTTCTCTGAATCAGCCTGTATATTTACAAAATGTCTGATTTGCATATATACCTATATGTTATTATGCTTATGTTTGTGCATATGTCTATGGATGTTAAGTCAATTATTAGAAAGGAAAAAGGCTTATGTTGCTTCAGTTATGCTGCCCGAAGCTTTCAAGTTACGCCTTTGTATCTGGCGGTACTAGACATATGGATTGTATACGTTGTCGACCTACGTGAATTCTCCGCGTATAACATAGGGTACGCGGAGGGTACGACACGCTTAGTACGTGGGCAAATGGTATTCGGTACTTGGTACAATGCAACTGAGCGTCGACGCGTACGCCTCATAACGGTCTTCCCGTGGCACCGGTTATAGTGTTATTTGCGCATGAACTGCATTGTCTACATATGCTTCTCTCCCCTATATAGCAAATAGGATAGACTCGAGAGACACTTGATAAAGGTAACTGAAAATTCGCGAGATGCATTAAATCGATAAAATCGAGATAAGGATGCACTGAGATCTTACGTCGCTGAATTTTCGCTCACAAAATTAACCCCTTAACAGTATAGAGGTGAAAAATAACTTTTCATGCCCAAAGAATGTGGAAAAAATGATGGTTTCGAAAGGAAACTAAATTTTTCGTCCGTATAGCTGTTCCTAGGGTAGCTGAATCCACATCTGGATGGAAAACTTTTGCAACTGAAAATCTATAATCCAATATGATGAACCAAAAATTTCAAATACTGTTCCCTTAAAAGGCAAGTTCACACTCCGGGGTTTTAGAAATTCATTGAAGCCGATTGATGCTTGTTCGATAAGAAAAAAAAACATTCACAGATACAATTTTTTTTTCTTCGAAATCAAATTCAATACCAGTTAGGAATTTCGCGGTCTCCAGATACACACTCTCGTTGAAATCAAACCTTAATTTAAATTTGTGCTTGAAATATTATAACCATTATTTTAAATGAAAACATCTGATGTTAGATTTGAATTTAGTCATTTCAAAGAACTAAACTTAGTTTCGTCTTGATTACCTTAAACACCATAAAGGACAAACTTTCATCAAATTGAATTGAAACTTTTTGCGACCTCGAAAACCGCAGACTGCTGATTTCCATGAAATTTCATCTATTTTTCAACCTTTCATCCACCGTATTCAATCCGCCATTTTGAATTGTGAAAATCCAGTGTCACATCCAGGTTCGACGACTTCAAAAACCCTGACGTACCAATAATCAGTCAAATCGGTATAATTGGAACATCACTTCGTTTTTCAACGCATAGGTCATGACGCAATGGTGTCACAACTTTTTTATACCCTTGTCAATCACTGCTGAAAGATTGAAAAACCGAGCATGAACCGAGGAGAAAACGAATTCAAATTGGAAACAAGGAAATTTTTTGTTTGTTATAAAACTAAATATAATTTGAAGAAAGGCCATTACTTCGAAATAACAATATTAAACATTTTATTATGTCTAAATTTTAATAAACGGTTTCTGCTGCGCGAGACATAAATTAATTGAACAACGACTCAGGAATGGAGTTTAATTTGGTTTAATAGAGAAAACTGTGCAATCTGAAGGAAAAAACCATTTCTAATTCCATGGATTTTTCCGTTTATATTGAATAGAACGTAATTGTTGTTTAGCTTAAGGCGATCAGTTTTACCGTGCGAAAATCCTGGCTTTGTGTACTTATGCACGATGATACCTTGTGTGTACCAAGCACGTTTTCTACCTACGCGCTTAAGACGTGCCTTCTAATAGTACAGAAACCTGGATGACGAGATTGGCCTCTACTCTCTCCTCTGAAATTTTATTTACTGGATTCAGAAGCGAGTGCATAAAAGAGGGACAGAGAGAGAGAGAGAGAGAGAGAGAAAGCAAAAGACTGTGACTCGCGTGAAAAAATACTCCTTCGCGAGACGCTAAACGGTTTTGTACAATAAGTATCCATCAATTTTCCTACATTCGCCCGTTCGTACGTCTTGAAAAGGACGAAAAGTTGAAACTGGTGCAATTTCAAGATTCGAGTTCGGAAAGGAATAGCACTTTATTCGACATTATTCCGATTTAGAAAGAAAATTTAATTTTTGTATTTGAATAATGTGATACTTTCGCTTATGAACTGCACTGTTTTTTCAAATCCCCGTTAATTGGTTCGCATATGAATAATTTGATTTTTTCATCCCTATATATTTTTCCTTACGATGAATTTGAGACGGAATATTTCCTTCACCTGGCGCGGCCGTGGTCCTTTCGGCTGCCAGGGCTCTATGGCTTGATTTTATTTGATAATGTTCTAATTGTTGGGCGCCAGCTAGTCAGTTTGACTAACAATTTTAATTTATTTAAATATTGTGGGATCTTTGATTCAGGGAAGGTACAGTTGGTGGACCAAAGATAGAGCTGATAGATCGTGCTAAGAAAGCGAGACAGACAGCCTTAAATGAAAAATATAAATTTATTTGACTTACGTTCTCTTGAATATTGTGTGAGAATTGTCGAATGCCCTTGAGCATGGAATTTGACGACACACGCGTTCACAAAACGATTTACAAAGTTTTATATTTGACAAAATTGACAGAATTTGGTATTAACGCGACAAACTCCTCGAGGGTTGACTTAATTTTATTCTTTGTCTTATTCTTTATTCGACTTGTATTTTCAGACGAAATAAAAGTCGAATTTTGTCCTAACGTGGTCTATATGGATCACCGAAATTGACAAAGAATAAGACAATAGGAAAGACAGATTGTCGATCCTCAAGAATCTAAAATGAGAGATCTGCTCTCTTCAAAAGTCGATGATATTCTCCCGATTATCCCATTTTGGGAATGAATTAGCGATCCAGCTCTCTCCCCACTTCTCGTAGCTGGATCCCCAGTTACTATTATTCGATAATTTGGCGCATGCGTGTCAACCCTCGAAATATTGATTAAGTAGATTTTATCATTATCCTTAAGACTAGGAACGAAACGGGTGGGGACAATACAATTGTGACGACACAGTTTTACGCTCGAGGAGTTGTCGAACGTTGATGTCGAGGAGAAATTATTTTCCTGTCACAAATTATTATGCATAAACAGCATTTTTGTTTACTTCACCACATGTAACACGTGGTTCGAAGCCATAAAAATGGAGTTTCGATGAAAAAATTCTATTATACAAGCTGTGTTAACTGTTGGAGTCACTCAGTCGAGGGTAGTTGAAGCCACAGATTGTGGGCAAGCAAATTTGAGCTGGGAGGCAAGCAACGAAAAAGTAGTGGTGAAAGGAGACGGGACATAGGGAACGGAAAATCAGGTGGCGAGAGAGTTCCACGAACAGCTCTTGGCAAGTTTTACGTTTACCCGACCTTCATTAATTACTCGTCGCTAAAATGAATGCGGAAACGGAATAGTGGCGGGGGGAGTCGAAAGTGGGGGAGCTGGAAAAAGTTGTAATTGCTCTGTAGTAGCTGCGATGTACTTAAACATAACTATGGCCACCCATACTTTTATACATAAATAAAGGATTTTCTCTGTTGGATAAAGCTTCGCAGCAATGCAAATACTTTATAAAGTTATACCAAAAACAAATAAATTGACGCTTCTATAAATAACAAGCTTTCCCAAATTACTTTTCATATAATGAAACAAACGAACATTTGCATATAAAGGTGGATTTTTTGAGCAAAGTTGAATTTTTCGTCGCGGATTAACAAAACAGTGAAGACACTGACGGAATGCATCCCCTGGGACAATGTAAAATAGGTTCACAAGATCAGTTCACCGAACAACAATGACGGTATATGCAGCTCGTCAGCATAAAAAACCCCATATGACAGAATCAGCAGGTTGAAAAAAACCTGTTGGGACTTTTCTGTAGAACGGTCGTTGAGGTTGACATGCCTGTCGACGACAACGCAGATTGGAGGGTATAGTTTTTTTTCTTCCTATAAACGTTTGAAACCGCACATAGGCAAGCGACGTTTCTCGCGTCCAAGGTACGGGATTGGCGAACAGTCCAAAATACACAGGGTTCTTGATAATTTACGGTGGAAAATAAAAGTGGAGAAGTTGTTGTGAGAGCGTCGGGCGCTCGACACTCGCGTCATTATTTTCCTGCTTTAGGAAAACTTTCCCCTTTCTCGCGCTTTCGCAAAAGCTCCAACGAATTTCGAGACCTCGGTCATGTTCAAGGCAAAACTCAACAATATTCCACTTCGTTTGGATTGCTGAGAAATTATACTTTCTTTTTTCTTCGTCTCCCTCTGCTATAATGTTTTAACAATTAATTATTTTCTCATTTCTTTCGAAGCGTTGCCGAGCCATAAGGACGTACCTGAATACATTCATATGTATATCCATGTATATATATTTGAATATAGAGCTAAACTTATTTTGCAACTCGAATGAAAAATGCTCTTGGAAGCTGCGAAACTCACCGAGTGTTACAGACGGTTTCCTCATTCAACATGAATCTTTCATTAATCATAATTATATATCAATTTCTCTTCAAAGTCGACTCGACAATGTCGGCGGTTCGATAAATGTTATTGAACTTTTGGATTTTGTCGTGGATATTATTTCTCCGACTAATTGATTTCAACATCCTGTCTGGCAAGTCTGCGAAGAGATCAATGTCTATCAAATTTTAGTGCAGAAATGATCGCTTTAACACAAAGAAAATACTAAATCTAGATTTATATAATAAAATTCCGACGGGGACGAGAAACATTTGATTCAAGAGTATTAACACAGAAATCCTTTAGGATACACGAACATTTCTGGCAAGTTGTTGAATACGGATGAGCTTTGATAAGAGTCTTTGTATTTCCATTCTCGTTATATAAGATTATATAATAATAAGATTACGTAAGTGTGTATATGGGTATGTTATTATTTGGCTGCGTTTGTATGTGTGTATGTGTGGGTGTTGTTATTCTTAGTTTTCGTTCCTCGATCTCTTGGTTAGAATGAAAAATTAACGTCGACGTTAATTAACCAAGTCGCGTTAACGGTAATTAGTCGAGGCCCTCGTCCTCGTGCCTCTAGTTGCGTTGAGTAGAGGCGCGAGAACGTCACGAGCGTTTCTCTCTCTCTCTCTCTCTTACTCTAGCCATATTCGCAGTTGCAGCCTTCCCTCTCTTTTCCCTTTCCCCCTTTCTCTCTCTTTCTGGGTATAATACCAAAAGCTTCGTGTGTCGCGAGGTCGTTTAGATTTAGACGCCTGATTTCCCAGCATGAAAGAACTGCTCACCGTCCCAGAGGGTTTACTGCACGCACTCTACAGTCTAGATCCCTCACTCGCACTCATTAGAATTTTTTACCCGTGCACTTTAAAAACTGTTCTTTCGATTGCGACTAAAAAATCAGGTGGCTCGTGGCCGACATTGGCTACGATAGTACTTCTTCCTTATCTCCATACTCGTAATTCATAGTCTTGAAATGCCTCCGCAGTTTCTCTCTTTAGGGCAGTAGACGTTTTTTTTTTCTCAACACATCCTTTTTATTGTTTGAGTCATTCCTAGGCAGAATATGTCATGAAAAATGTTTACAAGATTTTTTTTTTTCACCTCAAACTTATATAAATTATTGATTGGCGGATGAAACTTTGTCAAGCTACGTTATAGAAAACCCTTCCAAATGATCTAGTCATATTACTTTTATTTTTCGAAACCACGGTCCTGACCGTGGCGGAAAGATCCACT
Organism: Campoletis sonorensis; assembly: GCA_013761285.1. Classification (NCBI taxonomy): domain Eukaryota; kingdom Metazoa; phylum Arthropoda; class Insecta; order Hymenoptera; family Ichneumonidae; genus Campoletis; species Campoletis sonorensis. The sequence goes on from JACEOJ010000111.1 coordinate 2,327,793, forward strand.
TCTTACGATTGTCCAATACCGATACATTACTCTTCGAGGTAGGAAGTAAAATGCGAGCTTTCCTGAGATATCGTAAATAATGTGCTGAACGCTAGTAAAGTTTGAAAAAATTCTCAAAGTAATCCAGAAATGGAGAAGATGTGTTTAAAAAAAATTTTTTTTAAAAAGATTGAACATATAGAATGGATGGTGTTGGCCGAGTCTGCATTAAAATTCCCTGTATTATGAGGATACGTAGAATGAGGCGTAGAGCTTGAGAGGGTTTCCCTCTCGAAAAATTCTCGTACCTTCGGGTCTGACCACGTACGGTCGTCAGTGATTTATTCACTGGATGGTTGGTACGGTCGAGTGGCCGAGAGACGGAATCTCGTCCACAGTGGTGAACAAGGACTCATTGTCAGGCATCCAACTCGGACAATGAATAATCGGTGCCGAAGAGAATTCCGCTCTTTCCGCTTTCTCCCTCATTCTTTATATGACTCTCTTTCTCACATGCTGTTTTCATGTGTCTCGGTACACCGGGACTGTTCTGACAAAGGCTTCATACACAATAACAATAATAAACTTCACACTCTTGGCTCACATTTTCTGTGCCTGTAAACTTAGTTTACCGTCTTGTTGACCTGTTTTGTTACTTGAGCTAGTCTTAACTTTTAAGTAGCAACTGAATCGTCCGTCTCGTCGCCATTCTCAATCTTAAAACCTTGAGAATCCACCTTCGAATCACACAGTAAATATATAAATGCATGAACAACAAAGAAGCAGGAAGCTTCCGTGCTTTCGTGCGATCTCGTTTTGTCCAAAGTGGTTACATCTATTCGCGCGACTCTGACGCTCGGATTAAATTGTCCGTAACTGATTCGATTTCTCTTTATTCCAACGATAAAATGTTTTTTGTATAGAACCGGGCGCTCAATGAGAGAACTCGCTGCCTATTACATTATACATATATAGACATTCATGGACAAGCAGACACTAATAAAAATAGACGGGAGAAAGAGGGAGAGAGAGAGAGAAAGAGAAAGAGAGAGGAAAATGGTCCACAGGGTTACGGAACATAGAGTTACTCGGTTTTACTGCGTTATACGAAATGGTGACAGTAAAGCTCTTCTACGACGATAAACTCAAATGGGTTTGTGTTGCCTCGTTACGTAGACCATCCTAGAGCGCGAAAAGCTCTCGTCAAATCGAGCAATTGTCAATTTTGTGTGTTTCCACTGCAACGCTCCTAAAAATAGCGAAATACTATATTCTTATTTTTATATTTATTATCAAATTCGCTCAATTGCAAATTATCACTATTTCCCTAGCATACAATCATTTCGACCATTGATTAAAATTGCAAAAAATACTGTTCTTCTTAACTTTTATCGCATATTTTCTTCTGTAATCAATTATTTTTACAAAGCAGTCGCACAAACATTTACAGACTTAATCATTTTTTATTTAGATTCATTAATTTACCCGGTTTAATTTGTTAACGAAGCCAATGACAAATACCATATTTTTTTTACTAATACCTCAACAGATTCGCAATCGATGCATATTAAATGTAGATTTTTTGTAGAAATAGGCTCTGATTGATTGTAAGTGTGTACAGTACAGGTGTTTGAATAAAAACTTCATTGCATTTAAATTGGACGATTTTCTACGTATAGACATGGCCGGATATCGAGCTTTTAAAGCGATACCTGTTTAAATTGAATACATAAATACTTAAACGGAGCAGAGGGGTCTCGTTGGTGAACTTTTTTTTGTCCACGACTCAAAAAACATTTTTCGCCCTCGGACAAAATAGGTTCGAACAATTGGACAGAATAATTCTGCTAGTTGGAGCAATCATATAGATAAGAGTTGCGTTTTTTTTTTAAACATTATTCTGATGAACTAGTTGAAGACGAAGAAAATTTTAAAGAGTTTCAAGAGCAACGAAAGCGGGCGATAAAACGAAAAAAGTTCCATGTAATTGCTGGATTATCCCATGCATTTTGCGTTGTTATCTCATCGGGGAAGCACTTTTTTTCTGCACAAACCTCCCTAATTACATATATATTACATCCAATCTGCCTGCGTGTGTGTGTGTGGGTGTGTTCCGACTGTGAGAAAGGAGAACAGCCGCAGGACATGAATTGTAGGATAACAGTTGCACCGTTTTCACGAAGACCATGAGAGCCCTATTCTCGTTCTAATTGTCGTTCATCGTGGAAAGAAGATTCTTATTATGTGGCGTTGAAAATCGTTTGTTGAAAGTACAAAAAATATAGGATCAGCAAAAAAATGAGAGTTCCAGTAGATAATTCACGTGGAAACACAAGTGTCAGAGATAACAAAAGCCCTCAACTCCTTTTGGGCATCACGCTCGCCACTCAATCTCCTTCTCTCTTTTGCGAATTGTCAAATTAGAGATTTGGTCTAAAGCTTTGTTTCTTTTCTATTTTTGACTCAGCCCACTATGTACGTATGGAATAACTAATGTACGACGATCACATATCGACGTTCATATTCATATATAGAAATATACGCTACAGAGGCAGGTATACGTGGGGTATGTACATACACAAAATGGCTTACGGCAGTTGTAGGATAGTATAGGGTCGAAGTTGTGCCTCGTGTGGTCAAGTCATTAGGTACCAGAGAGCCCATCCATTTGAAATGCTGCTGGATTGCACTCTGTTTTGTTGTGGGTGATCGAGCGAGAGACTTCTCGTCGCTCTCTCCAGCTCTCGTGGTATATTCACACAGTACATGGGGACTCGCTTTCCCGGTTGGATCATTGGGTTCGACACCGAACGGTAATCACCTGCGACAACATCTAACGATCCGGCTCAGCGGAACAAGAGAGGTAGAAAAAGGGTGGGGGAGGGGGAGGGAGTAAGAGAAATAGGGAGCGTGAAAGACAGAGATGTCGAGAGGGCGCAGAAAAATTGGTACAGGTGTGGTCAACGATTTATCCTCTGGGCCACCCAAATGTGAGAAGTTTCGACGATATATATTTATCGTCTTGTAGCGTTGTCAAGTATATATTCACAATATCATTGTTATATATACGAGACTTTGCACAGCAGGAGCTACTTTGAATGAAGTCGACATAATATGAAATATTATTTTATCGACAGTGCAGTGCACAGTCTTTTGCAAAATAATTGGATTTCTTCATCGTTCTTTTTCGGTTTCATACTTTGGAGGATAATCATTTAAAAAAATTTCGTTGGTTTATTAATTCGAAATTGACAGATTAGGTGATTGGATAAAAAAATGTTTACCTGTTTCTTGATACATACAATTCTGTATTACTATGGTATCAGGTTTTGAGGACATAATTATTAGGTTATGAGGTTTCATTGACTCAGAACGACTTGTACATGTTCATACGATGTATAATATGTATGATATATATAAATAGCTCGCCGGATGTATCGCAATTACGAAGCCAATGAAATACCTGAATCAGGATCTATAAATTACGCAAGGAGCAATCGTAAATTAAACGTATATCTGGACGTCTATTTGTTCCTGGTCTATTATGTTACGCACATTCGTACTGAAGAAAAACTCTACGTATATATATAAAAGATACACCGTATCTGTTCAAAAACAAACGTTAGGGTCATATAAATAGACGGAGACAAATTTAGACTGGGATTTCGTGGGTTCAAAGCTTGGATTTATAATTTCACGCGGTAAGTAATTCAAACAACGTTACATTCATCGTATGATAAATTTTCAAATATCTGATTGATTTCAAACTTGTCGAACAGCCTCCGCGATTTTTGCATGATCGTCAAGATTTACGTGACAGAAGTATGTAAAAATGAAGATTACGTATAAAACTGACGTAATTTTGATCCTGATTTAGCATAAAAATGTAACACGGTTTAATGTAACGCCCTGTTTACAGTGTGATGTGAAATTCCCTATACATTAAAAAAAGTTTTTTCCGTGGCTATATATATATATATATGTATATTTTATATTATAGTACGGCAAAACTATGGTTATATTGCGATCATGGTGTATATAGGATTATCAACTTGAGATGAGATAGTAAGAGGACGAACGATCGTGACCGCGCGTTCACGATCATGATCACTATCACCGACACCCATCGAGTATGAGATTACGATCTTGAACCGCAAGACCTCGACTCCCCAACCCTTTCATACAAGTTTGTCGATACATTTGAACACACATTTGTATTCGTATGAATGTGTATGTGTGTGAGATTGCATTGAAAAGTTCCGGTGCCATTTTGTTTATCGTGTGTTCTACTTTTGCTTTATAAATACGGATCCAGCAACAAAACAATGACATCGAGTGGAATTATTGAAGAATAAATCATAGGAGTTAGGGAAATCGCTTAATTTTCAAACCATTCAATTAACATGACTTGAGTACAAACTTGATGAAATTGACGATTAAAAATATGATTTATTCATGTTCTTGGTAATGAGGTTTACCAAGTGACTACAGGTATATACTGACTGCATTCTTTTGCTTTTTTGTTTCAGATGATTTTTCACGGCGCTGCACTTGGCACCGTAAAAAAAAATGCACCGCGACCATGGGAGTTCATCATGCTATATTTCCATCAGTTTTCAATATTTTTTTATTACTAAAGATGGAAAAAACTCGTTAAAATGTGCATAATAAACTGTACAAATTTTAAAAAGATTCATCTATTTCTTCCTCTTAAATAAAATTCCGAAAAAAACTCCTCAATTTTGAGGCTCTACATGGTTTTCCCCCCTTAATAACCCAGTTTATCAGCACTAGACTATAAAACGCGTCACGACCGCGTTACCATTGTTTGCTAAAACTGTCAATTTTGTTTACAATTTATCGAGTGATTACGCATAGTGATTACGTAAGAACATAGGCTTTGTCGATTTATCTAACACTCCAAATCCAATCGGTATTCATCAAGTGAAGTAGAAACATTGAGGTAGACGACAGAATAACATGGTCACAGTTCTGAGCTGTCGGGTGCAATGTGTCTACATCGTAGACATTGAATGCAGCGTTGCTAGGCTCTCTGATACAATTTTCCATGTCATAGCTGTTGTAATCTGGACTGTTTTTATTTTTAACCGAAATTTTTTAATTTTCACATTGGTTCTTAATGGAAACATTCATTGTGAGAATGAAATGTTGAATTTTTAAAACGTTAAAAAATTAAAATAAAGTAAAAATTAAAAAAGATATTAAATCTTGTCATTTTTCCACGATTTCAATGATAAAGTGTGTTATTGATAACAGTGCGATGTTTGTGAATCAGTTACTGCGGAACAGAAGTTTTACATTTTGATTTAGCATGAATTCATTTTTCGCTGCTTTATCCCAAATAAGATGAAAAGTTTTCGCATCGTGTTTCCTCAGGACACACGTAGGGGAAGGCGATCCAATAGATAGAAATTAAGCTTTCATAATTACACGCCAATTTTGTTTTCATGAGTATTCTGGCCCGGTGTTCATGAGAAACTCGGGAGTATTGTCCGGAAAAATGTCTTGCTTCACGTTGATAAAGACAATTTTGAAAAGAAATTTGTGGTAGATCGCAAAATAAACGAATTCAGACATTGAAGAAAATTCCAGAGTAGATGAAAAAGCAGTATACATGTAAGAGGGAAATACACCATTTTTTTCTTGTGACGCTGCTGAAGAGTTAAGTCTTATACTTACAGTGCAGTGCTTTTTCATCTCGTACTACAGAGGAGTTTTTTTTTCTTTCTTTCAAAACACTCTATGTATATAGATGTAAATCCGTTATGTGTAGTATACACGACGGAGTGACGAGAATTTTTTCAAAGAACCTGTCGACATAGAAAAATGAAATGCTCAAGATCGCATCAGCATATTCAGACAACGCAACACCCGCAAAATGAGACGAATTCGCAGGATGGATGGAAAAGAGCGATGGGGAGGGGTTGTGGAAAGCGCTCAGTAAATGTTCAAGGACATAATGCTGTAGAAAAATCTGTCTTCATTAAGTCTGAAAAGAAAATTGAAATTCGTTGATTTACTTGCTGTAAAAATTGTCGCGAATGTCTTTCGCTGTTATAAAGCATTCATTTATGATATATATTTTATGAGGATTCATTGATGTATATATATTTTCCTTTCGACGTTGAATCGGGGAAGAAATGGCAACGGCTAAAAGCCTTATTACACTGGTACACCATTCGGGAGTGGCCCACAATAAATATCAACCTTTTAATTAACATAATGCGGGATTTAATTGCTCCGGTATATTTATTTGCAAGTTATATGAAACGGCGAATCTCTTAGTGCTTCAAATATATCGCGAACGAAGAGACCGGCGACAAGAATCTTAATTGGTCCTCATAATTACACGGCTAACTGGTAATAATGCGTTCGAACGCCAGACTCGATATCGATCGAATGAAGAGTGAACACCCCAGTGTACTCGGCCACTGTGCTGACTCTTATCATTTCCATCTTCGATACCTCTAGCAGTATTACCCTCGCTTCTATCTCGATAAAAATTATTGTCGATTTAGCAGTAGATTGTGAATGAAAAATATTAATGAAACGACTGGACAGCATTGAAAGAGGGTGTTTATTTGAATTTTTTTCTTTTTTAAATCGTAATATTATTTTTGTCGTCGTAAAAACATAGGTTTGTACGAAAATAGTATAATATTTTATATATTTTTTTACTACGAATGAAAATTGATCTTATGAAATTGTGTTTTTTTTCTCTACTCAGTAATCCAAGTAGGTTCATTTCAACCGTCTAGTTCCACGATATCCGAAGTTATCGTTATTGTGATAAGAAAAAATAAAAGAAAGAAAGAAGAAAATATGAGAAGAGGGTCGAAAAAAGAAATGAGAGCGCCTTGGCACAATTTTTATCAAAAAGCCCCAAGGGGGAAAGCAAACCGAGACCTTCATCTAACCGATCTCCCGCTAATGGATTCATAATCTTAATACGCCCGTGCGCGTCTCGCGTGTCCCGGCTCAATTTAATATCGTTCTCTGCAATATTCGCAATATTCTTGGGCTTTGCCCGCTTCTCATATATATTCGCTGCAGTTTTCGTTATGTTATATATGCCTTTGTAACGTAAGCCCGTAGCGAATTAAGCGACCAGATGTGCTACGGTCAATATTTGGTCCACACGGTACGCATTCAACGCCAGCAGGTTTGCTCTGAAATTGCGTGAAAAATTCTCTCAACTTGCAAAAAGATTTTTCTAAATTACACATTTCCACGTCGTTCTTCCCGTAATCATATTTTCATTGAAACCAGAAGATTTTTATACGACACGTTTCGTTGATATAAATAAAAATTCACCAGATTTTATCTTCAGCGTGCCAGTCGATAATTAGAATGAAAAACGAAATACATACTTGGCCAGGTTAGAAAATATAAAAAGTTTCCTAAGTTTAAGTCATTCTCGTGGATTAAATTTAAAAAAAAAATTGCCACAATCAATTAGGAATATTAAAATAGCATTCAGAAAATAGATCGAGATGTAAATCATATTGTTTGGTTATACTGAATGATTCATTTAATTTAATTAATGAAAAGAATTCGTAGCAATCATCCGCGTTATTCTGATTTTCATTTTTACGTTTGCATTACGTGATTATTCGTTTTTGTCCTGTACGTTTTGATGTATCATTAATATTTCCCATCAAGATCCATAAACATAAAAGGGATTTTATGTCAAAACTCGCATGACAATTATTACTGCTGCGATTTTAATAACCACTGGATGTGGCTCTATATAGTAATTAATTGTGGGCTATAAATATACACATATATATGTACACATTATAACGCATGGGGTTTTGGACTCCTGAAAAGCCAAGTTCGTGACATCAACAGTCGTGGTTTCTACCAACGTGGAAATTTGTTCATGAGTCCTGTCCTATCGTATAGCCTCGTTAAAGTTTTACCACCATAGCGTTATCCAACCTCTGACTCGTTGATTTTCCGATCCTTCTCGAGTCTCCTTGAAGCTTTAGTCCTTTACCGCGACTAACCGCGAAAACACTGCACGAAAGCGGCAAACTTTTTACCATCCCGCACGAACCAGAGAGTATCGATTCAATTAAGAACGGTTCTATAACCAGAGGATAATTAACAGGATCACATTGAGGGGATCTCATCAAAAGAATAAAAAAGAGTTAATGTTGCTAATTACAGCAAATACCATCGAGCTCAGAGTAAATATGAAAATTCAATAGCATCATTGTTTTATAAGTGTTTTTAGAACTTTCAAGCTCCGAAATAAAAAGGTAAATGGAATAAGATCCTTCATGGAGAAACGAATTTAAGCCAGCTTTTTCCACCCGTATTCGATTAGACTTAGAATTGTTTATAAACTCAAAATTTGCCAAAGGTCTCATAAATTTTTGTTCCATCTTTCTTTTTTAATGTTTTATGACGATGCACTTACGATTTATGTTACGTATGAATAAGTCGATGTGATCCTTTCGTACGTTTTAGTGTGATCGCCGCATCGTCGTTCGTTGTAAACAGCCCGCCGGGTGATGGTGTATGCGTTTCAACATATACTCCATGAATATACGAAAAGCTCTGGAGCAACCGCGAGAGACCCTAAAAGCATCGACTGGTATGCTCCTGAACTCTGTCCGCGGTTTATGCTCCATAGCCGTGTTTCCGGTCTCTATTAATGGCATCGCAAAATATTCCCGAACCCTTATAACGTTCGACAGCCTTCAGTTAATATATTGGATTTTGGTATACAAAATGTTTGGCACCATATATATATATACCACGACGTAATAAAATGAGATGATATAAGTTTGCTTTGTGAATGAGTCAAAGGGGATGTATATTTTTAACACTTCGTTCCGGCATTCAACGATTTTCGATTGAATCCCATCGAAGGTTAAAAATATTTTTATTCCATGAAAGTAAACTTAAGAAAATGGAATTCTAGAAAAAAGCTCAATGTTGAAAACTTCGAGAATGTATCGACGCAAATAAGATTGTTTTAATGAAATTAAGAGCGATATCGGATTGGGCATGAATCGTTAATAGTTGTAGCAGTAGCACGTGCCAAAATTCCAGGTTTCAAAAGCTCTGGCAAAATACATTGCACGTGGAGTGTTTTGCCTCCGAGGGGCTTTTTCCGGCGAGAGAATCACGAGGGAGTGAGTGGGCGTCGATTTAAATATAGAAATGTATGTTGTACGCGGTGGCTGAGAACGAGAATACAAACGTTCTGAGACGAATATGTCGTGTACCGTTCACTCTTTATTTCCTCTTTCTCTCTCCCTCGCCCTTTCTCTCTCCATAGCGTTATGTCACGTTAATAACGTCTCCTAGTCTCGAGTTATTCGCACGAGTTAAAGAGAATAACGTGAAAATACGGCGAGACGGAGGAGTAAGAAACAAACAAAGAGGGCGAGAGAAACTCCGAGGGTTGTGGGATGTGCATACTTTGAACCTCTAATTAATGATAGAGCCACTGCCAGAAAGGAGAGTCACCACGAAGTCTAAAGTCTCTTGGCCCTTGAGCAAAAGGGGAAAAACGAAAAAAGGGAGAAAAAAAAGAAACGAGTGAGAGAGAGAGAAAAAAAAAGAGAGGACGAGAAGGGAATAAAGAGATAGAAAGATTGCTCTGACTAATACGCGTCGCAGCATCTCGTTTTGGCTACTTGAATTTTGTCTCTTTTCGGCGTCCCTAAGCGATTTTAGTTGGTATACTAAATTATTCCTGCGTAGCATCCGTAGCCTCTACATTTGAGAAGCAAAATTAAAGACGTCTCTTTCAAGACCTTGAATCTAAAAGTGATGTCGTTATTACCCGATCTATCTGTCTCGTGTTGATCATAAGATAAAGGATCTTTGATGTTGTTGCGGTTTTTTGCGGCTAAATAACTATCACGAATTCTCACAGGACTGTTGTGATAATTTTAATTGATCTCGAATAGATTTTTTTGATTCTGTTATATACTTATCAATCATCTTTGACCTTATGTTGATTTTACTTCAACAGTTCTATTGTTTCATCGATTAGATCGTTTCTCCAAAAAATCTGATGCTTTTGTGTGACCTCATGTTGACAAAAGTATAGGGCATTATAGATATTCGATATCCGATCACTATTGAGAGACTTGATGAACTTCACCGCGGTTATTTGAAGATGCTTCAATATACTGCATTATTACAAATGCATAAAGGTCAAAAGAGAGAGAGATAATCTTCGACCAGTTGCTGAAACACTAGAAATATGACATGTGATGAAAGATTCAAGACTTTGACATCGCATGAGACTAGAAACCCCAATTAAATCGAATGTACTAACGATCAAGTATCATGAAATTAACACGATTTCCAGTGTCGATTAATTATTAAAAAATTGTTTCATTCATCATTATCGCCCAGTAGCAAAATTATCCTTGGAAAGAGATAGAATTTTTTGAATTATATATGTTCCTGCTAACAGAGGCAGAATATTTCGCGCGAATAATCAGAAACTATCCTCTCCTTTCGAAATCCGTAAAGCATAAAATTTCAAGTATTTCACAAATTGAGTAACGCTAAAATTATGAAGTATTTATGAAAAAAAAAAAAAAAAAAAACAACAGAAATATTCAGCTCCACGAAGCGAATTTGTTTCATCGATATTTCGTAACCTACATATAGCGGCCTTTTATTGTCTGGAAAATAATCCTTTATGCGCGTGTGATCGCATTACGCGCTTGGCGATTACCGTCGAAATATCCTCTCGCAGCACGGTACAGTGAAACGACCATTTTTTTCAGTTGGAAAAAACTAAGCTCATGAAGCTGCTGTTCAATTTGCAGCGGGCGATAGAAGAAGATTCGTTGTGCATTCCCGCGAAATACCTGTGTATATATATATAGCAAATGTTTAAGCTCCGAAGCTCGCGAGCTCCAACCGTCCAACGTATTCAGGCCCACACCACTATTGTTCATTTTTTGTTCCCGTACTCTCCATTCTTTCTAATTATTTCACGAAACGTGCAGCATAAATTTGATACATTTGCCCAAAACGAATACTGCACAAAAAGGTCACACAAGTACAAGTATAAACGGAGTAGTAACGCTTTTACATAAATTAATTTATCCTGGGTTTTGCCAAAATGTCGACGATTTGAAATTGTGTTGGGATTTTTATATATTTTTCGATCTGTATACTCCAACAGCGTAGGGTCAGAGCCTAGATTGTGAAAGAAATACTGTACCAACTTCGGAAGGAAATTTAGGCAATACACATTGGAATTTACGATTCAATAACGATCAGCGATGTAGCCATGTTGAATTCTGTCTGGCAATTTATAAGCACATATATTCATACGAACACACTTAATTTTTACATCGACCGATCAAGCCAAACGCAATGTGATGCTGTCCATCTTTAATGGTAGATAACTGGGTGGTCCATCGGAAGCGAATTGCCAAACTTATCGTGAGACGTATTTTCTGGTTAACCACATGCCCTAAAATCCTTTTCGTGCCGCACTCTCGATTCTAGATACTTAATGGAAATTGCGACCTACAGGAGCAGACTGCGAGAGTTCCGTTCCAACTAAACGATAGTGTGGCGCTTCGTTCATTCACCTAAATTATACTCAATGCGAGAGAGTTGAATCGCGAATTTCAAGGAGGATTTCATCTTTTTGGTCTTTATAGGAACTTAATCGAAGGGCGATTCCTGAGAGTAGTGCATTATTTTTGTTGTTGTTGAAATATGATGACGAGGCAGATGCAAAGACGAAATTTGGATTCACGATTAAGATGATCTTAAGGTTTTATACACACTAAGCGTTACCTAAAATAGAGTCAGTTTCAATAACGTTTACAGATAGAAAACAAAAATATCTATTGAAGCAACTTTTAGTCTATTTGAAAAGACACGTTTTTGGCGTAAGAAGTGGAAAATGTCAACAAACGAATTTATAAGATCTTCAATGCTTTTTATAAATTATTTACAAATCGTCGTTTTCAGTTACGACAAAGCAGGAACTTTGTCCGTTAAATTAACCATTTAAAAAGAAAATAATATCGAGGAAAAAAACTAGTCTGCACCGAAATTTTGGAATCGTTTTGATGTTCAAGCATCTGTTAAATCGAGATTTAATTTTTTTTTTCATAGCTGCAATATGTTATTGATTCCGGGAAAACTTTTAGGAATTATACAAAAAGAAGAACATGATTGTTTAGAAATATTTTTTTGGCAAATCGAACATTTTTACCTTCGTCAGGTGTGTATGAAGCTTGAAATTCAATAGTGAAATATTTTTTTTAAATATCGTATCCGAAATCCCACTTTACCCGTGTTCTGTGTAATTTGCATTGAAACAAATTGTGTTCCAATTTTGTGCTATCGACAACTCGTTACCTTTTCAAGTCTGCCTTGTAAACTCATGTATAACGGTTTGAATCCGTCAATGTTGACAAAAGTGTACATTTATACGGCACCACAAGTCCCCGTTCGGTTCTCTCGTGAAGTATGAGTCCTGGCAGTCATGTGTATTTTGATAGCTGGACAGTCTGTTGGCTCATATCCCACCAAACAACGAGTCATCACTCTGCCCTCCTTGTAAGTCCCTGCAACGGGTTCGTCGTCATCGTACAGATGACATATCCGTCAGACGGGTGCAACTTTTCAAAGTCACTTGTCAAGACGAGTGAAAGAGCCCAGAAATGCATCGGGTGTTGCAATACATGTAGAAGTTACATGTATATATTTATACCCAAGAGAAAGAGAAAGAGGGAGAGAGAGAGAGAGAGAGAGGGAGAGGAAGAAAGAGAGTGAGGTAGAGGGAAGTTTGTATGTATGTAGGAAAGCGACGGCGAGACACACTGTGAGACAGGGATACGATGAAGAAGAAGAAAAGGAATGAGATAGCGAGACAAGCTTCGAGTGGCAGACTGCACGGGTCACGTTTCGTGAGATCGAAAGATCTTTCAAGTCAATGTCTCCCATCTCTTTTGTCTCTTTCTCTTATCCGTTTGAATCCACACCTTTCTACTGTTTCGTCTCTCATCCGGCACATGGATTCCTCAGAGAGATCGCTCGGATCAATCGTGATTACCCGTTCCCTCTTGAAGCTCTTCGTGCCTCATTAATTTCAATGGTACAATCTGATCCTTAGATTCGACAACTTGTACATTGTAAAATTTGCTTCACCAAGCCGTGATTACTGTTCCTCAGTGATAACACGAAGATCGAGTAAAGCTGAGATCAAGAGTAACCACATCTTATCTTGTTAATGTACTTATAAATATCTGCAAGTTGAATGTATGCTTTCAGTAGAGATACGTTAATGATTTGCGTGCTTATGGGCCTGGAGGAATATGATTCTATGACAAATTGCGCTTGGGCATGCACGAATTGAGAGAGAAAGAAAGATGCTGTAAGTTTCTCTAAACTTTTTGTAACGTGACGGCTGAGATTACAGAGTTGCGCCACTCGATATATGACCGAACAGAAGTCTCTTAACATCCAAAGTACATTCGCATATCTTAAGCACGGAATTCTCGAGAAATCATGTATGTATTAGCAATTATCGTTCGCTTCAGGACCGTTCAGGTAAACGTACTTCTAAATACACGAGCCACGCACATCTCCACGCAAGACAAGGGTTCTCAATGCTTCTAATCCTAATGAGAAATAGCTCAAGGCCGAGACAACTGACAATCGATACGTGTACATGTTTCTACTCTTGAAGCTGAACATATTGGTTGATGAGATAAGCGCTATGTAAATGCAGTATCCAAGTTTTCTTGACAAGCTAATGCCGTGGTTTTAAATGAATCAGAAGATAGAAGCATTTCGGTGGTAAATGTTTATAACGCATTAAAATGGATATAGAAGTCCGTGGTGCATTGTACAATTACCACGTCAATCTTCAGAGATAATATTGGAGTTACTTTAAGACCATTTTGTCAAGACTGCTGGATCACCCGATTCAGTTCTATGGAAGGGCGGATAAGATTTGTCGCCAGTAAATGTTTTTCAAGTGCATTGAAAACTTCCGGACTGGCGGCGTTAGATTTGATTCCAAGTTATTATGAGTAAGCTGGCGTGGGACAACGATATGGCACGATAGCTCAACCAGATCCATTACTATTGTCATGCATCTTCCCTAGGCAAACTTGGTAATTATGATATTTGAAGCTAAAGAACAGTTTTACTATACAGCTTCCAATTCAGTACATGTATTTGGACCTCTAATACAAAGGGAACATGCTGGGCTTGATGCAATAAGACGAATTCCCTATTGAGCAGTCAACGGTCATTACACATCGTCTTAACGTTCATGATCGTCTGTTGAAGATCTGATCCACCCAGTAGACTATGTTTCACAGCGTAATTCACGATATGCTAGAACATGCATTATGGATTTCGTGTGATCCAATGGGGGTTTTCCTCATATGCCACACAAGTCACTGGTTCAGCAAATCTCCACTCTCCTGTCTGTTTCTCTCACTTCCATTCTTTGCTTTGTCTGGCGCGTCTTGTGCATGTCCGAACTGTCTGACAGTGCTGACCAGAGCGGGCATGCCTTGTGGCCTACATGAGAATGATCATGTCGTCCTGATTTCTCTGTCTGTCTGATTGGTATATTTAGGTATAATATAATATACGTATTTAATCAATAAAATCCCATAGCTCGTGTCAAAAGCTGTTCAACATGCTGAAGTCTGCAGAAAATCAGGCTGCATAATATGCCAACTTAACATTTCATTCTGTTGCTTTCTTCTTTTCCCTCTGACAGATGCCAACGCTCGGGCTAAGCATACCGCAGAAACGTTAGGGCAAATATATTTTTCACGTGTGCTTCAAATTGATGGTAGGTTTGCAGCTGATTTAAGATCTGACATTTTTCGACCTAGAAAGCTCAAAGCCCAGATCGTACGATTGGCTCGGTGACCAACTGCTGTGAACCCGGTATTGACATTTCCAAGACGTCGGACGGACGCTGTTATAGATTAATGGCTGAACCATCGACAATGACGCAGTGAGGATTTAACAGATATCCGGACCTTTCGCGCCATAACGTTTCATTCATTTCTCGCGATTATTTTCTTGCAGTGAAATGAGGATTGACGAGCGCCTAGATAAAAATAAGAACAGTGGATCATGATGTCATGCTTATGAAATATTTCTTGAAACACTTCGAGAATTGAGGCCGGAAAAAGCAGGCGTCTCAAAAATATGGTAATGAATATTGGATGTTTTTTCAACTTTCTTTCAAGTTTTTTTTTTTTTTTTTACTGGGACCACAATATTTAATGCATACTGGAGAAGTGGAACAATCGCAATTTCATTAAGCAATGATTCGCTTTTATTAAGTGGCTTCAAAAGGTCCCAAAACTCCGGGAGTGATTCATCTTTTTAGTCTATTCGACTCTGTATCAGTTCAATCACAGTGTGAGAAAATAAGTTCGCTCCAAAGTACTTAGAAAAATAATGCGATCAACATAAAGTTCGCGGGGGGTCTTACCAACGGAACAGTCGATGATGGCTATAAATTGGAGACTATCAGAGGAAAAAAAACATCACAATGTTATGCGAAAGTCAGTGGAACCCAACGTTTAATAAAATGTAGCAGGTAATCATCATAAAGTCGACATCATGAAGTATATATTGTTCCATTAAAATTTTTATGACGTCAAATACTATAGTGATATAAAAAGACCAAATTGAGTATCACTTATTGTACATCGTTTTGGAAAACCAGTGATGTTTTCTATAACTCCTGTTCTCGATGAGCTATTAATACTTGAATTTGGAGGATACGCAGTTTTTTATTTCCCCATACGTCCGAATCTTTCGAGGCATGCAATGTTCTAAAAACAGTCTTAAACAGAACTTTTCTGTTTTGCGAAGTTTGTTTCTACGAATACATCGAAACGATACCTTCAAAACGTTGGCCCTACGCGCGTTACCATGAATACTTTAATGCTTTCAAGGCAAAACGGCTGAATATAGAAAATTCTCATCAGACTCCGTGCAGGAAATGTTGTCAACTCCAAAATTGAGCCTAGGGACTTTAGTCCTTTTACAACTGTTCAGAAGCTGTGAGTGACAACAGCGTATTCCTAAACTTCAGCAATTAAAGTATCTCACGTGAATATGGATTTGTATGGAAAAACCTCGGGAATCTTCACTGCTCTGGATCCGATCCGACAATCGAGTTCACGGCCCTGACACCCTAAACACTGTAATGAACTGATGCTCGGAAATTATTCACTCGATCACTCGACTTCCCTATTCTCTCCGGTCCAAACATTCGCTCGGAGCTATATTTCGTTCTTCGAGCAACAATATTTGAACATTCGGATATGATGGCGATTGAGTACCACTGCTCAAGTCATGAATGAGGATAAAAGAGATTAGGTGGTTGAGCAGTTCACTGTGCTCTCGATAGGCATAACCAAGGTTTATTAACGATTCGACTCCCATCTTGTATATGCCTCTTTTCTTTCAGTGCTTTCTGGTACACCTCAGTACGGAGCTTCGTATAGATATAGAAGCTAACTTAGTTCTGACTCGAAGTATATCCGGTCCTGGCCTATTAATACGCTCTGCTGGAATAGCAGGCACTATGTGCATTGCATTATATGTTCCTATGTCTTCCTCTCTTCGTGATCAGAAAAGAAGGCTGATTCTCTTGACTCGGTCGTATCCAACTGACTCTTCAACATCTGAATCCTGCCTAGAACGGAAGATCGTTAGGCCGAGTCGAACACGCAATTCTATAACGTCTATCGTTCCCTCCTTCGTTTTTTTTTTTTCGTTCATCTTACAGTCCTATCGTTCCAACGCATTCCGTCGTCTCTCTCCAATGCTTCCGTTCTCTCTCATCAATCAAGAAAAAGATTTCGATCTTCGGTCTCTCCTCATCCGCTTCTTGGATTCTTCAATGGCTGCTAAGATCTTCCCATCTATTCTTTTTCTTGGTCATCTCATGCTTCTTATTCCTTGGAGAATCTCTCTTCTAAGGAACGCCAAGGGATATCCATTTATATTTACAATAAACGAACAGTCAGAGGTTAAACCCAGCGATGAAAGTTGTAGAGCGAAAGAAAATTGTTTTAGTTAAAAACAAA
This sequence comes from Campoletis sonorensis, assembly GCA_013761285.1. Classification (NCBI taxonomy): domain Eukaryota; kingdom Metazoa; phylum Arthropoda; class Insecta; order Hymenoptera; family Ichneumonidae; genus Campoletis; species Campoletis sonorensis. Next base: position 2,344,877 of record JACEOJ010000111.1, read on the forward strand.
GACAGCCTTAGGGTGACGGCATGAATGAATGTTGCAATGGGCAAAGTTCTGCTTATAGAAGACACAACCTCATACAGAGCATTTTGCGCATTCCAGGCCTCGAACTATACGAGAAAACGGAAATATTTCGTACCGCAGGTACGAAATACGCTTTATAGAAGTTTGAAAACATTCCGTACACTTCTGACCATCGTGTCTAATAGTTTGAGAACTTCTTGCATTTTATCACATTTTTTTTTCAACTCGCGCAAAATCCTTGTTAATCCAGGAACGATGTTTTTTTAGATTCTCTCGTACCCGCAGTATGTGAGGTCGGAAGTTATACTCGAAAAAGGGAGGAGCTGGCAAAAGCAGCCGCACTTGGTCGGGGTCAATCGCTGAATTTCACTTGAACTTCTCCGTGATCGTTGTGCAATTATATTCATGTATCCCTCTCTCTCTCTTTTTTCTAATTCCTTTTTGCGTGCTCCCTCTCGACATAATGACGAGGATTTGGGAGTTCGACTTCGAGGACTTGCGAGGTGTTCGTTTGAGATGAGATACTCATGAGAGCCGTCAAGATGAAAGGCCCAAAAGGAGATTTTCAAAAAGTGGACACGAAAAAAAAGGAATGTGTATGAAAAAAACATGACGCGTGTTTCTGTGATAAGGCAGGAGAGCTTAACGAGCTGCATTGAATCCAACTTCCGTTTTATTGCTGAAAGCTCTCACTGCCGTGAAATTTCGAATGATGAGCTTCCACACGCGAGAACCTATCCCCGTTCCAGACACAGTATAAAAAGAAAGAGATGAAGAAAGAAAAAAAATTAATCGCACTCGACGACCCTGTAGCTCTCGGGCTTTCCGCTGCTTTCGGTACTCGAGACTCTGCGAAGAGATACGATGAGATGATTCAATCCTCCTGCACTGCCGGGGAACTGCCAAGTGCCATAGGAGATTTAAATTTAACTTCGTCTTCCACTTCGTTCAATTCCACCTCACGGATCAAACTCAATAGTTTCGTATGTATACATTTGGTAGAGCTCAAGGAAGCCTCGCATGTTCTAACCCAATGTGTTGAAAAAAAAAATGGCAGTGAGCAGTTATTTATCACAGACGAATGATTGTTCGAATCTCTGCATTAGTCCTGGCATCGGATATTCCGATCCGAATGAAAAATAATATAAACACTAAACAAATGAGCTTTTTTATATTTTTCGAAGTCAATTGAAACTATTTTTTGCGGTCTTTTTTCTTGTTCGTGACTCGTCAAAAACGAGTTGAGCAGCACGCGACGGGCACTGCGTGCAAAGTCATTGCGGATCAATCAAAACCCCAGCAAAGTGATGACAAAACTGCAATATACCATGCGTCACGCTTGAAGTTACCATAAAAGCATCTCAAACAAAATGAATATCGAACTTCATGTGACAATTATTCGTTTTCCTTAAACTTGTCCTCGGTGATCGAAAATTTTGGAGAGATTATATGGTGAAAATCAGGATGAAAGCAATCGCCTTGATGCTGGAATATTGACAGAGCTAACGTCGAATGAACTATTTTACAACTAAGTGTGTAACTATACTCAACTTTCAGTGAAAGAGGTTAGAATATATAGATACACGTGAAAAAGGTACTTGTTCGTGCGTATAGCCTGTGCTTGAACCTTCGGTAAAAGGACACCCATTCAGCATATCCATGCACCAAGAGTTTCAGGATGGTCTTAAAACTTTGGTGAACTTGCTTCGTGCTAAAGTTGATGCGATCTTGCCTATGGAACGAGCCGTTAACGTTTACCCTGACACCACTGTTGATGTAACTTTGGGTTAAACTCGCGTTACATTCGAAAAGGGTAAATCCTCAGCAGAATATTTTCAATTTACAAGTCTTGGTATTTTCAATCATATCACGTGCAGAAGAGTCATTATCATTCAGTTATTTCTATGCCTAAATTCAATAACGAGAAGCTGGAGATAATATTCAATTTTATAACTTGGCCATGTTGCTTAAATCGCGAATGCAATTGGCGTTTAGGTTTCTAGATAATTGAATGTCAGGCTCGGATGATTCGATGATTCAAAAGCAGATCCTTCATTCTTGTAAGTTTATGGAATTTGACCCCCATACAGTTAAATAAGTAATGGCTGTAGCTCAAGAACCAACGAATTATAGTAATACCGTCGTGTATTTAAAACATTGAAGCCTGTGGAAGAGTCCGGGTGCTTGTTGCACCTGCCGAGCAAGAGGGAATCACAGGAGAAGGAACGCTGGCCGAAGGCTAGCCCGTCTAACCGGTACTGGTTTGTAAAATTCTCAAGTATGCACTTAGCCCAGCTTCAATGTGTATGTAAATGCACATATATATAAACATAGTATGTTCTTAACCCATACTGCATTCAAGTACGATATACAGGGTGTACTAGAACAAAGCTCATTGGTACTTTGAAAATTTTGGCATTCCTGTGCCCACAAAAACCAACCCTCGCGATCTGAGTCATGTAGCGATCCAACATTTTCAAGGTTTCCTCATTCTCACCATATATTGTTTATATCCATACCCCCACAACCGGAAATATCAGCGTGATTTCGATGATGCATACCGGAGAAAATCTCGATAATCCTCGATCGAAGATTGGAGCGTAGGTGTATGCAAAAACACCCGATGAAAATTTCTCTCGCAGTTTAATTATGTGTAGGCTCGATTTAAACTTTTGTGCTTATACCTGTTTATGTATGCGTATATGTCTGTGTGTATTGAAGAGAAAAAGTTGAGAGAATAAGATAAAAGGAGAGCCGAGTTAAGATCGGGGGTTTACACGAGTTCTCAACCAAGAGTATATTATTTTACAAAACGTACGCGGGTCACGACCCTCTTGCAAAGAGGTTATAAAAATATTTTTAACAGCCGTGTCGAACATATGCTTTGGAGATAGGCAATATCGATTAGGACGTTTCCTCTTGTGCTTAAATGCATCTTTACAAATGTGTAAACTGTTCGCAACAAAGTATATATCGATATACTCTCACATATTCAACGTACACATACAAAGCGCAGTTGTTAAATATATAAATGTATATCCAATATGCAAATTCCCGTGGGCATCGTTACTCCTCGGTACACATGTGAACCGATCGAATATGCCAATTAGAATAATTAGTCGCGCTCCATGTAATTTCCATATTCCATTTTCATATACCACATCCACGATCAGGTTAGTGTATATACAAATGTATTAACATTTCCTGCACTGTTCGTTCGTATAGTTTTGAATCGGAGCTTCCAAGGAGCCATAGTTTATCCAACTTGGCAAGTCGAAAATTTATGAACGCTTCACTACTATATAACACTCCTCCTTTATCGTTCGAATGCTCTTTATTTTCTTTGTAATAATAATCGTATGGAACGTAGTTGCGTCCCACGCGATCCATGATCATATTGCCACGCGTGTTGCCGTACAACGATTCCCTCACAGACTCTGTCTTATTCTCGTTCATTCTTTTCTCAGTGACGTCTCGTAAGTTTTGTGCTGGAAAATTTTTTCACACGCTCCAACCCAACGTTATAAAATATATTTATGTATATGTATCTGTATATATTTAAATATATGTATGTGTTTATACTCGTGCGTACAACGGCCCAACCTAATAAGAGTTATCATCTATCCGGTACAATACAATTCCTTAGCAAATCGTAAATCATCGTGAGTAATGATTCGTTGAATACGAGGTTGAAAGTATTAGCAACACGGGACGTTGCGGCACTAAACATCGAACGACAAAGTCGTGGAGCACGTAGCCTCGAGACAATTTCGAGTTAATGGTAACGCTTTTAAGGCGGATATTGGATTTACTTTTTATGCTTAATGCCCAGGGTTAATGAAAACCAGAGACACTTTGCATGACAAAAAACTATACGGCGGTGAGAAAAAAGTTATGTCTGTCGGTCGCAAATGTTTCTTATATTTACTCGGCTTTTATGTTCGGCGTTCATTCAAAAATGGCACCGTTTACGATTAACATGAAACTAAAGTGTTTCTATTTTGTTTTTCATTGCCAAGCTCATATGGAAGTTCCTTCATGAATGTTCGCAAGACGATAGAGGTTATTCGTCACATTTATACAGTTTCACAACTTCGTCAGACTTGCTCTATTTTCCAAACGCTTTCTTTCAGACTCTTAAAAATTTTGTTAAATTCGAGGTTCAGTTAATTCTGGTATGAGGGAATAAAATGAGAAGCGAATTATCGTGTATTACCGAAGTCTTATTGGATTTTAAGAGATCCTGGATAAAGTATTGGATAAGGAAACAGGCTACGACGTCGTGAAAGTCGAAGCAGCAAGGAGAGCTGGAATCAGCTAGCGGTGTATCGAGTTTGGATCGACGATCGGCTACAAAGCATGGAGTTGGTACATCCGCGATAGTCTTATCAGAGATAGTTCTCGATGGGAGAGATCCGGTACTTGAATCCTGTAAGCTGTGGATATCGAAGTAAAAGAGCGAGAGAGAGAGAGAGAGAGAAAGAGAGAGCGAGAAAGAGAGAATGGTACACACGCGAATGCAGCAAATTACTCGACGGGACGTGCCTGGTGTGTTAATGGTTTAATACCCAGCGGGACGACAAAGTAACCGCGGGCACGAGGCTTTGCCTCTTTTGCCGAAGCAGCATTGCCGGCTACTCCTGCTGATATTTCCAATTCGCAACAGTACGATTGCCATGATTATAAATAACCCTCGTGAATCGCGATGAACTATCGACGTCGAGTTCCTCGATGAGGGCTATAAACGTTAAATTGTTGATACATCCAGATGCTTTTATGCGCTCGCCTCAAAATATTTTTTTCCACGAACTAAATCGTTCATTTGATGTTTACCATTCTGCTGGCCGTCGTTCTTGTAATCTCGCAATAAATCCAGAAAAAATGAGAGTACACATGAACTTTGACATATCTTTAAGAGAAATACAAACAAAACTCCCTCCCTCAATCATTCAATTCAATATTCAATCCCTCGACTCAGACGTTTGGTGATGTCGACAAATATAATTTCAAGATTTACACGCTTACTTACTTTTTTGTGATAGTTGCTTTCAATAATTAATGATCGACAATGTATTTAGCAAACATTAAATTTAACCAAATTCACAAGAATTTTAAAACTGTCACTGCGAATACTATCAGTTGTCTTTCAATATTGAAGAAGGATGACGAGGGGGGGCGGGGGGGGCTACTTGAGAGTGGCACATGCTGCCTACATTTTTAGTACTCCAGGTCCACATTTTCATGTGGATATACATATATTCTCTATCTTCCTCGTATGTCCTGTGTTATTTCTCTTATTCTCCACTTTCGTACGTATACTATACAGTCGCTCATTGATGCTGTCCTCATTCTGGAGCCCCTGCGGGTTTTCCTCGCTGGACGATCTTTTACACACACTCGTAAGTACATATAAATGAGTACACGACATACAACGTGTCTTCATACACCTATGCACAAATACACATCAGAGAGTATCTTTCGCGCTCTTGTTCGAGGAGCACAGAGAAGACCCTGCATGAACGATCTTTCTCGCACGTGCACTCGCGACAGAGGGCTACCGTGCACCGCGCATAATAAACCATCTCGATCCTCCGGCACAACCTTTCTCTTCTCTTTCTCTGTCTCTCTCTCTCTCTCTCTCTCTCCTTCTCTGCTCTCTCTCTTTCTCTCTCTCCCTTATTCTCTCATTCTCTCTTTCTCACTCGTTATCACTTGGTAAAACGCATACAAATATAAATGCCATCATGTAGCGTATCGCGCAACGAGACCATTCTGTAGAGTATCGGTTTTCCCGGCCAAAAAATGTTGCGGATCCCTCACGAGAGCGCGTGTAGTTTCATCGTCATGAATGCCTGCGTGCATGCCATTCTATATAGTGCATTGTAATATATATCATTACGTGCATAGGAAACGCAGAAGCGTGATCAAGTAACCGTTAAGGGATTATATGCATGGGAGTAAGAAAATACCGCAAGATTATAAGTATGCAAAAATTCTGTCATATTGACGTTTCGAAAATGATGATGAGGTTTTGATTTTTTGAATTTGGTGGTACAAGTTTATCGTCCAATCTATTTCATTATTCGACCGAGGTCATCAGATTTTTCGAAAAAATCTATTGTTGTTAGCACTTTAGCCTACAAATTTTAATTTGTTACGAATCATTTGTTCTCTTCACTTCTTTAGTTTCTATTTAGCATAACGGAAAAATAAATACATTTTTGTTTGATTGAATGACTAAAAAATATTTTCATTAACAGTAGAAATTTTGATGCTAAAAATGCGTTGATGAATGGGTGAGTTTGACGAGGAAGTATATACGAACGTAAAACGATGGATCGAACGATTGATTGGGTACATAATGGGATCAGGGGTTAGGATTTTGTGAAGATGCAGATCTTCTCGTAAGATCCTGAATTAACAAGACTGATGTTCTTGGTCTACGTACACTAACTGCGCGAACGGTCAATGAGCTGTATAATCCATATACAAACGCTTGATCTATTATTGATCTACGAAGGTGGATAGCAAACGATGTATCATGAATATACAGATGAATATATATGTGTATACATAATTGGGGGATATTGTGAGGAAGATGGAATGAGAAGAGGTGTCGAGAAAACACACACACGCGTGGATACGTGCCACGGTTAATCGTTATTCTCTCGCTTGCTTGGACGTATCGAGCGGATAATTAATAGCCAATCAGCGAACGTGTGCCTGGTTGAATGTTAAGCAGAATCCAGCAAAGCAAGTATACATGTATATATTTGTGCACGACAAACTCACCGCTGCAAGCTTAATGACCCAATCCATCGACGCCCCTTCGTACAACAAAATTATCCTGTACACACACATCGAGAAAAGTTGCCCACATTTTATTGCTGAGCAAAACCCATGATCGTCTTTTTCATCGAAATGTTTCATTCCATATCAACAGAATCTCCATTTATGTGTAATTCACTAATTCAATCCACGATACATTTAGTTGTTTTTCATTGTTTATATGATCGAATGTTTTCGGAGTAAATAAAATGTATGATCTAAATTTGAATATTTTTCCAACCAACTCTTTGGTTGGATGATTTGAACCAGTTGGTTCGATCTAAAAGACACCTTATCACAGTTATGTTGTTTCATTAAACGAAATCGCGCAGAAAAAATCGGGTTTTCAACCTTTTTTTCATAATCGGTTGGATAATCAAATTTTTGGAACTTTGTCTACGCCCGAAAAGTTTTTACTGTCATTGCAGTTGTTTCGTCATTGCCAAAACTCCATCCTCAGTTGAATTCGCGTGAAGCAAAAGGTACGGACACACAGTTTGTGATTGAAAATTGAAAACGGCAGAACGTTGCAAAGGTTTTCTCAATCGCAATGGTCGGTCAGTTTATCGGACATGTTTTTTCCCATTTACGGGCTGAAGTGCATGTATTCTGAGTTTGAAAGCATTAGCGAGATTACTCTTGATGAAATAGTTGTGGAAAACTTTCATTACGTCATTTAAAACTTTAGCTTTTGTGAAAGTAATGCACCGGACAGTTTCTTCAAGTCGTTTAAAGGTATAAAATCGGTAAACATAGTATATGTGAGTGCGAAAATGGATTAATAAAAAATAAAAAAGGAGAGCTGTATGAAACTTGATAATTCGTGAATTTAAGGGAGCTCTGCAGTTTGCGCTTTCGTAAGAACGAAACTGCTATATACACACTCGTATGTGTATTTATATCTGTGTATATATGTGCGTTCTTAACTAGCAAAACCGTAGAAACTCGGGCAGAGAGTAAACTTTGGCGCGTTTCGCCAAGCGTTACCGGGAGATTATCGAGAAAGTCTTTGGATGGGTTGCACCCCTGAGGGTTTCATGAAAAGCAATCCAAGTATTAGGGTAGTCACGGGTAGCGCTAGTGGAATGGATCTAGAAAGAGCAGGAAGAGGAAGGATATTCGGTGAGATAGAGAGAGAGAGAGAGAGAGAGAGAGAGAGAGAGAGAGAGAGAGAGAGAGAGAGAGAGAGAGCGGGAGAGAGAGAATCAGAGGAAGAAGAAGGCCAAGTAAAGGGTTGAGCCTGGCCAGCAGGCACGCCGCGGGCGTTAAAGTTCACGGCCCGTTTTGTGTCGTTGAAAACGCGCGAAGATGTCTATCTGTAACGTGTGTATAGTCACACAACGGTGTAATAGTCCGTGTTGCTCTTGGATTCTGCTGGTAGCTTCGTACTAGATGCACAGCCCCTTTTAGATTCTCCCTTAGTGCAATAGAAGCTTTCGGTATTTACCGAGGTGAAGCACATAGCGCGCCTGAGAAGCCTTTCGAATGTGTACATAACTTTAAAGCACACGAGTACCGTGTTATGTATACGCGTATACAAATGTAAACGTACATGAAGAAATTGGGACCATCGCTGTAAAAGTTGCGTTGGAACTTTACACCGAGTGCAGAAGAAATATTTATTTTTCGAAACGATACTTTTTTCTGAATCAAAGATTCTCTGAAGTGTGTAAAAATACTGAGCTGTATCTCACACAATCGAAAAGAAAATGTTTTTAAGAGAATACGTGGACCAAATACAATTGAATGCTCAATTAATTTGAAAGAATAAGCATCGATTTGGATACAATTGGTTCGTTTATGAGCGCTGATTTTTTTTATCATCTCTGAGCTTCGATGGAGGAATATAAAATCCCTTTTAATCATGCATGCAGAGACGAACGATAAAACAAGTCTATTGACTAAAATTTCTTTCTTTTTTTTTTTTTTTTTTTTTACGTTTATTGAGTCAATACATGGAGAAAATATTTATGTTCAAATTCAATAGAAAGACGGCCGTTAAAATGAAGTCAATTTATGAAGTGTGCATTTATCTGAGCAATTCAATTGATCGACAAGATTACTTGTAGCAATAAAAATCAACAGTTGGAAGGAAATTGTAAAATAATGAAATCAAGCATTGAAAGTATCGGAGCAGGTGTATTCCTGGATGATCCGTCATATATTCTTGCATAAATATTTATCGACACATAGAACAAATGTTTTAAATGCAAAGTGTACACATATAAGTGTTTCTACTGTGCTTACAGAATAATGTTTCGGTGCAACCGCATAGTGTACATTTCTTTTGCATGGATCCGTGTAACATATGAATGTATTTTAAACGTAGTTCATACATGTACACTGGAAACGTACACAAATTATACGTGTAAATACGTTATACATAGCGAGCAAAGATATGGAAAGTAAAAATAGACAGAGACGGAGAAAAGCAAGAGATCACGAACACTAGTGCATCGGCAACTTTGCACCCTAGGAAAATATAAGCGGCAGATGCATAGCCCGAGATAGACGTCTGGGGAAGGAGAATTCTAAACGCGGATAATGTAATGTTAACCGCAAATATTCGGTGTGCTCACTCACGTATATATTGCTCTCACGAGAACTATAGCTTTTGCACAAGTATAAGTTTTGTGGGCATACGGTTATACTTGTGTACTAGTCTCCGCATGTACTTATATTGCACATATCGCACGATATGTTCACGATGCAGCGCAGAGAGAAGACATAGTATATATATTTTAGTGTCAGTGCGCACATGAGCCAATATTGTATTATTATATTATGCTCTACGGATGAAGCCGGGATGCTGCATGTAAATGTTAACATATATATTTGCGATTATTTGTGTGTTTGTAGATACGTTGCTTACGAGAAAACTAAAATTGCATGTATGGGTAGGGTCGAAAGACATTCGAAAACAGAAGGCGCAATATGCGCATAAATGTTGGTTACGTCTTATGCATTTGTGTGCACGTGAAAGCAAACTGATATTGAAATTTCGATACATATATCTCTTGAATTCACTGATTCTTAGTTATTTCAAATATCCACACGTTCATATATCTCAGTTGACAATTATATTTATTAAAACTTTTGCAACAAACATTGCAAACTCTTGTGTTTCAGAAACCCACAATTTATCCAATTTCTTGACCTGGAAAAATTCAAAAATTATACCAAACCAACTCACGAATACTGGCCGTGGGGTAGAAACGAAAAAGTCAATCGTACTAGAGTTGTTCGGGATCTCAACTTACCTGTAACAGAAAGAAAAAAGGAAAACATTTAAGTACTTCAACCTGGAGAAATGGTATGTAAAATTTATTTCAAGATTGGCTTTATTATTGTGCCTGTTATTATATAGGTTTTTTGTTTTCGAACGATGAAGACGATTACTTATTAAGTATTATTCATATTAATTATCTACGAGGCTCGGATGATCGTATAAGAGAGGTACATTTTTTTTTGTTTTGACTAAACTGCTACAGGGTTTATTTGTATAGGCAGGAAGCAGGAAAAAATACGAGATTTGTGTGTAGCGATACTCATCGAAACGCGAATCACTACGTTAAATACGGAGACTTTACGTACATACATATAGATTTATGGACTTATATATACAAATGCAACAACTGAAGGAGTTTCGTTGTGGTCGCGGTAGTTTTGTTACTCTCTGATTGTTGATGGTTTCCCAGTGTAATTATAACTTCGACTTGGTGACTGACGGACCACAGCGAGAGCAAAGTCGAGTTCATTGAGGCTACGTTGAACATCTATATACATACGTATAATTATTAATTAACGGAACAAAAATGAAGGGCTCGAACGAAAAAAACGAAAAGTAACGCTTCTTCGTTAGGTCCATATACATATAGAACAGTCTCTAACGAGGTAGACTTGGGTCAATCGAATACAGACGACTCTCATTAGTGGCATATTTCCCCTTCATTCTTTTCGTAATAAAAATTCAACGATGGAGAAAAACTTTTTCATTTTTCGTGCTTCATATTCTCTTTTTACAGCATGAAAATTCAATTGCTTTTCATGAGAAATATACCACTTTAAATAGAAATAAGAGAAGTATGATGTACTGTTGTTTATCAGAATAAAAAACCCATGCAACTTTATTTCGTGGCTGTTGTTTCGTTTTTCATGAAAACAATATCATTTTTATCACTTATTCTCTTGATTTTTCAACAACGACAACAACAACGAGAACAACAACAACGAAATTACCTGTAAAACTTGCCTTTCATTTTGTACCGCTTTTTCTAACAATAGTTTTTTGGGTAAATCAATTACTTAAATTTTCTTGTGATGTCGATTTCATTTCTCGATGGCATGGGAATAATAATGAGGGTTTCGTATCTATATGTATGTATTTTTCTTCCATTAGTGTGGTTGGGCTTGAAGATATCGGTTTCGTGGTTTACGCATGCACATAAGAATCTGTTTATTCTATACAACAGCGAGTCCATGATGGATATTTACGTATGGCTTCCCCACATTCAATGCAACACACATTCGTCGGGGCACGTGCAAGCACACACTCCACGTACGAGTATTTACCACGTATATATAATGATAGAAATTATGGAGGAAACATTTCGCATTTCTAGAGACTGGGGGCAATGAAATTGAGAAAAAAAAGAAAGAGAGAACGAGAGAGGGAGAGAGAGAGGCATGGTGGTCGTGTGTCTCGCACGTGTCACATGGAACACATTCCCGTCGTCATCGGAGCGTCCATCGTAATTATCTTGATACATGTTATATGTCCACTCGCTTGTAAGGCAGATCGATCACAATATTGGCATGATCATCGACCTTAATAATTCGATACGGTTACACATGGCCGATCATGCCAAAATTTTATCCAATGAGAATCGAAAGTGCATGATCCACTCCCGCATGACTTTCGAATTACGTGAGTCAAAAGGACATTGATTATTGTTTTTTTTTTTTTAAATTGATTTTCATGTTAGAGGAGTAGCGACATTCAATTATACGAAAAACTATAGACAAACAATACAATTCCTTTTTTCTTAATTTTGTTAATTAGCGCGCGAAGGCGGAAAACTTTAAACACGGTCGTAAAAATCATTTCTCAAATATCGCATAAAAAATGTTGACGCAATTATTACCTCCTGGATTAAATTCACTTAAAAAAAAACATGCAATTAGATCCAATTAAGAAAATTAAAAATTCTGAATTTCGACGACAAATAAAATTCCGAGCTAATTGTTTTTAACTCTTCGAAGTGCAGCAGTTTTTACTTTATCAAATTTATAAATGTATTTTAAAAAATTGAATCAATGAAAGTGTTACGATCGCGTTTTTAAAAAAAGGCTCCTCAGCTGATACGTCTAATAAAGTCAATAATAATAACAGAAAACAAAGGTACAGCAAGAAATTCTCAGTTTTTTCTTTCATCGTTTGTTTTTTGAGTTTCATCCTTGCTTCAGACATTTCACGATTGCTTATAGATTTATTTCACGTATATGTTTCTACCGTTTCTCACCCCTTCCTCTCTCTATCTCTCTCCGTCTCTCCCGATGTTGTAAGCGGGAGACATGTGGTCGCGGCGGACCACGTGAGGGAACTGAGAGCAGTGTGGTATCGAAAATGCGAAATTGGCTGCTGGATGCTCGTAAATCACGAAGGAACTGCGAGTGCTCCGGTTTGAAAGAAAGACAGAGATGTAGTTGGAGAAAGAGAGAGAATCAGAATCGATCTCACTATATAGTGTTGTGTAGAGAATTTGTGTACATATACACTGCAAATATATCTATATATATTTATAATACGAGTGGATCATTCGTTTATATGTATACATAGGTATATAAATGCATTCAACACATATACATTCATATAGATACATATACGATGGGCAGAGGACCCCTATTATGTTTCCGGCTTAATCAGTTTAAGTGATTTCAAAGGCGAAACCACCTAACGATCGCGAGCGAATACCCCATACAGCCACCAGGGTGGTCCGTCCTACGTAAGCGTGTGGGCGTTTTGTGTATATATATATGAGAGTGTATTTAAACGAGGACGTAGCTGCGTAACGCACATGCGAAATTTCTCTTCCTGTATATCTCACTGTCCATCCCCTTGCCTAATTTCAAAACGCACGTTATATATGTTCACAAACACACACACGCGCGCGCACACACACACAAACACACATTTATGGATACATGAACGCAAAGCTTTCATTACATTACCATACTAATTGCAGTCAAAGTTCTGGGGATCGAGACACCTCGAAATCCTATTGCCGCACACAGCAACGATTTATCGCTGGTGAATCGTCGATAAAACCATGTCTGATCGCGCCCCCGCACACCCGCCTTATCTTATGCTCATTTATGTCGTATAATTCAGTCGTAATTAACGCTAACAACCGGACAACATTATGTGGGCAGTCACTCTGAGGACGCGGTACGGTTCCCAACTCGCGATAGATGTGACGCGCCAAAAAGTTGAATTGGCTTCGCCATGGGTCGTGGATATCGGAGATTTTTTATGCAAATAGCTTCGACGATGTTTTTCTGGTTCGAGTTTATTAGGAAATGTCAGCTACTCTTGTTTCTTCATGAATTTGACGCGTTTCTGATTGGAATCTATACTCAAAGACCCGCCTCACCTCATCCCCTTATTTTCTCTCTTGTCACTTGGCATATTCGTGTACGAAAACTTTTTCATTTATTTCTTATTCGAAAGAAATTCTTTTATATTTATTTCTTATTTTCGTGATAGCGGAGATGTGATCAATCACTCCAACTCTGGTAGCTGCGATCCGATGTCGCTTCGATCAGGCTAATAGCAGATAGACATATATATAGGTGGGTAGCGGCTTCTCTATATAAACCTGTCCTCACTTGGCATCTTCCGGAATGGGACCACGAATTTATTACGTTTCAGTTGATCATTAGAAATGAAATTCGTGTGAAAGGATCGCATCGATCTGAAAGTCTGTATGGGAGCCAGCAAAAGATAAAGATAAAGAAAGAGTGAGAGAGGCGGAGAATTACCGAGAAAGGTATCGGTCGCCTGTTGAAAAAATTTATATTCAGGAAAGGCTGGGTCAAAATGGTCCGTTTGTGAAAAACTGCGAAATTTTATAGCATATTTTTATCGTTGTTTGAATAAATAAATAATTGATGAAAAATCACAAACAGTTTGCAGAATTTTACAACATCTTTACCTTTTTTCGCCCATTTTGCAAATGTATGAAATAGATGAGAAATGCAATCAATTCATTTGCAAGCTTTTTACCAGGCTGCATATTCATCTATTACTCAGATATGAAGAATGCTCTGAATTATCTTGGACAATATTTTTTTCGCAATTTTGGACTACCGTCGAAAAGAATAACCGCATGACAACTTTTGAGTCTTTTCCTATTTTCTACTTGTAGTGTATCTAGTTTTTAAGTGTCCATTTTGCCTGACTTTTTGTATATTTATACACCGTACACATGCATATATATATATATATTTATACATATATTGTTGGGAAGGTCGACGTCCCTCTTGGCTTTCTCTGACACTTTGAAACGTCGAACTGATAGATTTACGCTGAGCCTCTCGAGAGGCCTGTGAAGCCCTTTCTCTCTATATATATATATAAGAAACAGAGCCACTTTCGAAATTGCAACGTGCAGATTCGCAAGTGAGTGAGATTCCGCGAGAAAGAATATCTGGAGGAGTCTCGGGAATCTCTTTCTCTCGAACTCTTTTTTGCGTTTTAGTGCCATATACGAAAGACTTTATATCTCTTAGCGGAAAAGAAACTGGCAGACACTCTCTTAGGTGGATTTTTCATCCTTCTGTCGCATTGCTGTTTCGTATGCGTTCGTACGGAATGACGAAAGAATGTTGTACAACGCCTTTGCAGTCTCTTATACGCTGAACCGCCCTTTACCTTTCAATTTTTACGTTTCCCACCGTGGAAAGTTCTTTATATCTGATACAAATTACAAATGTAAATGTGAAATTATTCGTTCAAATATAATCCTCGAGTGATATCACGTTTAATGAAATCTGCGTTTAACCTGATGAGCATTCTCCGAAACAGTAGAAATATAATAACGGTTCCATTTTTCATAGCAAGTCCCTTTTTTTTCTTTTCAATATACAAAATGCAAAGTTGAATAGAAAACTTACCGACAAAGAGTAATGTTCAGAGGAACGAATATTGTGCAATATTTGGAATGGTTAATTGGGTGAAATCATTATTCAAAGGATTAAACATAAATATATAAATACTACATAAATACAATGAAACATAACAAATAAACATTGGTTGCAAATCATTTTCGTCTCTTCATATCTCTATGTACGGGACTTCTGTTTTTATAAACATGTTGCATAATATTATGTGCCTACATGATTGTATATCTGACCATGGGTATTGGCATTGCCCGAGCACGAGCGACACCCTCTCTATAAATACGAGGGGTTGCACCATACGCGAGAAATGATTGCCTTTTCAAGGCTTAACTATGTATGTGTCCCCAGCTCGATCATCGAACCACGAAACGAAATTATAAGAATTGCAATTCGAACTTGAAATTCTCTACGCCTCCGTATTCCATAATCTATTTTATGCAACATATGTTACATCGTGCAAAACATATAATGTCGTTGAAATGTTGATAAGTTTATAGGGCAGCAAATTATTAATATTCCAGTACTGTTTTTTGTTTTGTTTTAAGCCAATGCTAGTAACTAAATCTTTTTCAATAATGCTTTATTCTGAAGGGTGATTATTTTTCGTAACTACTAGAATTCTTTGGATTTTAAATTCATTTTTTGAGCTGATCTCAAATGAAAGGGTGGATTTTTTTCAGATGGTGTGAAATTCATTACGACAGTGGATATTCGAATTGTGAGGAATATTCTTGCCGCATAAAATGTTCATATCTTTGTAGATTGGATGTGCACCGCGACATAGCGATAACATAAATATTTGAATAATTTTTTCTTTTTGCTTGTGTCGCATTTTATGCCGGAACAAATTCCACATTTCTGCGCAATATTAGCTTAGCTCTCGGGCAATCAAGAATTCCATAAACGTAAAGTTAGCAGCATGATTGGATTACGGCGCTTGACACTTGCAGCAATTTCGAGCCAGACTGTTCGCGTCACATATGACACACAGAAAAATAAACAGAGTAGCAAGAATAAAATGGGATAAATTTCGTATGTGCACGTGGTATAAGATACTCAGAATACTTAATCCGGCGTCGAGGCCCCTGAGGATTGTATACGGAACATTAAGGACACCCCCGGGCCCCTTGGAATATTTTCACACCCCCGTACCCTTCTTCGCATCTACCCCATCCTCGAGAATCGATGTCGCCCCCTCTTCTGTTACGATATTCTTATTTTTTGCCCTTCATGGTTTCGTTCCCCCTTTTTGCTCATGGTCGGACCATCGCTTCTCTTTTGTAACTATTTTCCGCTAGTGCGCCACACGAGCAGGGGGTCGGGTCTTTCGTTTTCGGAGCGCCCCCGCAACTAAATCGACTCAGCCTCGCTTTCCGCCCCCTTAATTCCACTGTGCACCATCATGTATGGGACGTTTCTTATCACTTTGATGTTGCAGATAAATTCAATACATTTTCGGATCAACTTTTTTCGATTATTAATAAACTATGGATTCCCTATGAATTTCACCGATATTACTTAATCAATTATAATACTATTTATTGTTTCGGAATTCATTCCGATGCACTATTGAAGTTTTCACAACTTCAATTGTTCTTATAACGGATAAAAATGATGGTTGTCATGAAAAAAACCATTTTATTTAATTTTTTTCATAATAGATTTAGAAAAACTGAAACGAGTGATTATTATTATTATTATTTTGAGTATTATTTCGACGAGTTCAATAAATAGTGTCACCAAACTGGTTTATCGATTTGGCACAAAATGTTCCATATATTATGGAGTGCATGACTATGTTATTTTTCAAGACGAAACGACAAGGGGGCACCACCGATGAATCAAGGGGGCTTTGACGTCCAATGTACCATTGTTGCGAGAACACCGGGGAGAGGGGCGCCAACGACTCGGAATATCGCGACATACGCCCAGGGATTATTCTCTCGCGGGGGTGCACGTTAATGGCCTTGGGGTGCCTTTCGACTTTAGGGGCAAAGGTGCGCTCTTGCGTATCGATTGCAACGCTCGCGTGTACACCCTACTGACGTCAGCACAAAAATGGTTGACTGAACCGAAGAAGAACAGGTTCATCATTGCAAGAAGTACTCGTATGATCTGATTAAGGAATCTTAAAACTAGCAGTCAAAAAAGACAGCTTCGAAAATTTTTATACAAATAGAGTTCAAATTGATGAGTTACACTTAATATTTCCTAATTAACCTCGCAGTCACGCAATTGATCAATAGGTTCTTTTAAAAATTCCGTATATCAGAGCATAAGAAATAAGTTTTGATTTTGTTTTTCATGTTTGATGCTGCTGACACCGTTGTTTGCTTTATTCTCAAAGGTAGTGAAAAATCCGGAATGTGATATCGAAAAATATTATGCCCATCCTTCTTTCTTCGTATTGAGAGAATATTTCCGCGCAAAGTGACATGATAGTGAATAATGTTACGAATTGCTGGAAAATGTACATGTACACATTCTAGATATTCCCGCTTTACGGCTCTTTCTTTGAAGAAAGACACCTGTCGATTCTCATGAACGCCAGGGAAAACGGTTCTGTCATTCCCAACCATTCCGTTCCAAAGATTTTCCAAGCTTCCAAAACTAAGTGTAAAAACGTCGTAGATATACGTGAATATTTGATACTGATGTTTTCACATTTCGTTCGATATCAAACGGTTACGCTTGGTGCTCGTAATCATATTGCAAAATGGAATTACGCCAAAAATGAAACATTAAACGCTCTTATTCGTTTGAATTAATCATTACAATGATTTAACAACTTTATGCAGAATTTTTTCAACGTCAATTTGAACAGAAAACTTGGACAGCCTAATAAGCAGCCGAAATATTTTAAATTATTCGCAACTGAACACATTTTACATTCATTGTAATGGGGGAGATATTGATTCGATATTTACGATCCCGACAGTACCAGTGATGCCAAACATTCGAATCCATAGTTTTATTGCATAAAGATGATTGTGATTTTAAAAAAACTTTCCATTGTCTTTAGAGTAGCGTCTACAGAAAAAAAACGGAATCGAATTTCCACCGTGAACTGCATGGAACAGTGGTAAACGTAAGCCAGACTCGCTGTTATCATGGAAACAGTACATTGGTACGATTTACTAGAGATATGTATATTTCTCTGATCCTCACTTCATCTCGCCTGACATGCTCCAAAGCAGGCGATTGTGTATAGTATACAATCCGATGGTACGGGAAAAAGAGAGAAAGAGAAAGCTTGAGATATTAGAGCGTGAGGGAAAGCTGCAAGCTTGCAATGCAGACTGCATTGCTGAAGTCATGGAGATGCTACATATACATATATAGAGAACAAAGCGAAACGTCAGGATCCATGTGTACACATGAAAAAATTTATATATTTATAGAGCAAGAACGCGTGAATCATTCGAGGATTATCCGCCTCGTTTATTCGTGAAAATAGTATAGTTCACTCGCCCGCTTAATACAAGAAATGATATTGGGACGATGTACAGTACATGTCGATTGCTAGAAAACAAAGTGACTTAGCTCGAACGATTTAACAGTAAAAGTACAACAGATTCAAAGCATTTTGTGAGCTCAAAATTTCATAGGTATTTATAAATACGTACATGTGGATATTATGAATTCGGATACGGAGAGAAAGAGGCAGTTGAGAGAAATTCGATTGTACCGTTCTCTCGTGATTGCGCTCTGTACTGCATCGCTGTATTGTGTGCCGCGGAATATGCGAAACTGTATTCATGTATTCATTGAATAATTGCGGAAGCGAGTATCTGGCGCTTTTACTCCTGCAATTCTGTTTCTCTCACAAACATCACTTCCTCTCTTTATATCTCTTGGCATTTGTCTTTTGTCCTTTTAACGCTGGGAAAATTGCCAAATACGGGTATCATTGGTATAACTCTATCCATGCTTCGAGCTGTTGCTTTATCCCAAAATTAACACCAGCAATATCACAAAACTTGATGGATTCATAAGAATTATGAGAGTTTCAAGTTTGACAATAATATTATGCTCAATTCAAATTATCCATGTAATTATAAATTCCCCATGATCTATTATTTTCTGTCCTTCGATTTGCTCAAAAATCGTTTCCTTTGAAATCGTTATAGAGAAATCAATTTATTTTTGTTTTTTCCTGAAATGGTAATTCAGTTTTCCGGTTTTGTTTTTAAAATCGAAGGAATTTTTTTTTTCTATTGCAATAGTATTCCCGAAGAATTGACAATGTTGTGTAAATTTTCGTTTACTAGTCATACAAACAAATGGTATTTGGTAAGTGTTTCACAAGTGAAATATAGTTTTTTTATTATTATTTTTTTAATTCAACAATCAATAAGGTCAGAGCTACTAATAGCCCTGAGTCTGTAATTCCAGGAGAGAAAAGACCTACAGCCATGTTTATATCAATCTCCAATGGTCTACGTGGCTAAATCTTTTAATACGCTGCATCTCGTCACGATAAGGCAAAAGTTTCAGAGCATATCCTGTCAGACCAACAGAAATAAATCCCGCAAAGCTGGCTGAAGTCTTACTCTCCTAAGCCAGCAGTAAAATAAGTGAATATATGAGAGGAAGGGACGAGAAAAAGAAGTTCGATACTCATTAGGAACTCGTGAACGGCACAAACGTCTCGATCGGACTTGTTCGAAAGACTCGTTCAATCGTACACGTTTTTGTCAAGCATATGGAAGTGTGTGCATGTGTTTTCCACGTGCGTATGAATATATCTCCGTACAATGAGCGTGCATCATCCAATCGTCGCTTGAATCTTCTCGCGTTATCTTAACTGGGATCTTTTCACGTTTCTCAATAGCGCGCAGCGAGACGTTAATTATTATCTTACGGTATATATTATATTATATCGTGGAACGATGTTTAGGCGTTTAGGAATTTATATATAAATATATATATATATATGTATATACATACATCTTCGTCTCTTTGCGCCGATTAAATCGGTATTTGCATTGGTCACACCGATTTATCAAGAGATATTGATACATTTCAAGTATATCCGTGAAAACGGTCGTGGGTGGTAACGACCCAATGAAAAAAAATTTATAAGATTTTTATCAGTAGTTGCGGAAATAATTTTGTGCCGTTTGCCTTAAGGTAGTAATTATAACGTGTATAAAATTCCAATAAAACGCCACTAAATAGGTTTGAGGAAAGCATAAGTTCCTTAAAAGCCCGTAAACCTCGATAATGAGAAAATCCGCTACATTCTTAACGCTCGCGCAATCAAGAATAAATTACACAGTGTTACATTAAATAAGTATATCTACCAATGCCGATGAGATGAAGAGAAAATCATCCTCTTTAATGAGCAGTGAAGCTTATATTCCCATGATCCATTTTCTTTATATACGTTCCGAAATTTCAAAAACTTACTAATTCACTCCGGAATCGGAAGCAGCAATATATTATGTATCAAGTGCAATCGCGAATGAGGTACTGTTGGCGAATGTTCCTCCGAACAGTACATGACTCTTTACGTTTATCAGTAGAGTGTAAGCATTAGTTATATCGTAATACATATTTCGATCAACGTACTCTATGAAGTCGAATATCGTGGGTTAATTTGGAGCTATATATGAGAATATCTCGCATTATCATATAGACGAGTATTTCGCCTACCGTTATCAGTAGGCTCCGTACCTTCGTGTGTACTCATTCGCACGCACACACACATACACACAGACACACACTCACACTCACACAAACACGCAGACCACATGTATATGTGTACATATACGTGTGTGAATCTAGTGGTAGAATGAGCGTCACCGTATACAATGGTCTAAATTCACCATAGAATATTATGTATGTATCACACACATATATACGTGTAATACGCACGTGCGTGGACGTGCCCTTCGCCCCCACTCGATTGGCAATCGCGCCTGAAGGGAATTTCGTGGCGGTTACGTTTGGGGAGCTTTCCATATTGGAATTCATGCTCTATGTATACGAATTTACATGTATACATTACGTTATATACGTATATATATTTGTTACTGTTGTCGTTGGCTGTATGAGAATGCGAGACGTGTGCATCAAAAGTGCTTTGCTGCTTCTGTCGAGGAGGAAGTGACGAACATCGTACAAGCATCGCGTCTTTTGAGGTATACGACATCTTGCTTTGTATATATGTAGACAATTTTGAAGTTATATGAGGATCGAGTGCACGCAAATGTCAAGTGCATAGACTCGAGTACTCTTGTAAGTTTCATAAACACAAAACAGTGCGATGTCCAAATATCTTCTATTAATGACAAGTTTAGGTACCGCGAGGGTGAGGATGAAGGGTGCAATTTTTGTTACCTATTAAACCCGATATTGTCTAGTGTTTCCATTATTCAACAAAAAAATGTATAACTTTTGTTCAACATCTTTGAGCAGTTTTTTTTCTTAATTCAGTTTTTGGTGTACAATTGCTTAAAATCAAATTGATATTTCATTATGTGCTGCACTTCCACTACTATCTTCCGCTCTGCTTTTCATCCTTTTCCCTAAAACCTTTTTTATCCTTTTTTTTGTATAACTATTGATTTTACGAAATGATTTAATTATAATCTTCAATTTTTTTTTCGACTCCGACTTTACAGGAATAAAAATTGCTATTTTGGTCTCTCGAGGTAATGGGATTTTGCTCCAATAAAACACTTTGGTTTCATTCAATCTATACACGATGTACATATATACATGGATTATTGATTGTACGTGAGAGGATGACACAACTTTTAGTGTGCACTCTAAGTGTGGGTGAACATAGTATTTCGCCAATCCATTAGCCCTTGTAAACCGATTGGTACTATCTTTTTATATACGTATATACACACGCACCTAGCCTGAATTTAAATGGCCCCGGCATCGACGTTTTAACCATTCAGAACCATTGTTATTTATTTTTGAATATCAGCCTTCGTGTGAGTTTGTACAGTAAATGTTGTAACCTGAGCGGTTTTTTGAAGGAAGCACGCCAAAGCCATGCAGGCAACACCAAAATATAATGTTACGAACAAAAAATCGAATTTCGGTAAATCCCACTGTAGAAGAATGCTTCGGAATTTTCAAACCACTAATAAATCCAGACTCTGAGGTGTTGACAATTTTTCTATGGAAGTATTCACTACGAGAGATTGATTTCACGGAATATATCGTCGAAAAAAGCTTTCGGTTTCAAAGTACTTTTTTTTATTATAGAGAGTTTTATGAAAACAAGATGCATCGTTGTACATCGCTATTGAGATACTGCAAAAAATTCTCCTCACGCAGTACTTCGGAAATGCTTCCAAAAGTATTTGCAATTTCATTCTGGTGTGAACGATAGAAAAAACAACAGAATTTTACTTTGATGAAAACTTCGAAAACTTCAATAAATATTTGGACGATGGGGCAAAAAAAATGTCAATTTGTAAGTCGTTATAACTTTTTCGTCACAGTTTAGTGCTCGAGACCTGAGGTTTGAAGTGGAAAATATGATTTTGTGTCCCGCACTCGGTCAATCAATAAGGCAGTTCAATGACATCTATAGAAGTTGAAGTTTTTTGAATGAAATATATCTAAAAGTATGAATCCACACATACATTTAGGAAAAAATATTGAAAGGACAAAAATATTTGAACTCCCAGGTCTCGATGTGCAAATCGTTCGTGTGATCTTATGCAATGAATTCTGCATTCCGCCACCTTCAAATAACATCGATAATTGAGACATTGGGTTAATCAATTAATGCGAGTAGTTTTTAAGAGGTTATGATTGATCCAAAAATCGTTCTTTGACTGTAAAATTACGAATAATTATTTTCAAGCCAGAAGATAGAATATGATGAAATATTTTTCGAACATATTGGGGCAAAAAAAACAAACATATATATATCGTTTCATATAGAAAAGCGTTATCAATGTGCTGTCGGTGTCTATTAGCCAACTAACGAGTATATAGTCGGGGAGAGTTGCGCTTGTCGCTGCTCTGCTTAAACTTTACTCTTTTTCAATCCCTCTTGAGCACTTGAATCTTGAGTATACGTACACGTTTATTCCAGTGAATAGGGGAAAGGGGTACAAAACACCAATCTCCCCCAGCGATCTTTTTCGAGCCTTGGGGAGTTGGTGAAGCCTATTCGTTCGCCATACCGCCTGGTTCTCCTGTAGAGTAGGTGAACCAAGAGAAAAGCAGCAGCAGCAAGTGAACAGTTGGTGAGAGAACTTGGTAAAAGGCACGAACAGAAACGATGATCTCTTATCGTTATTTCCTCTCTTCTTCTTCTTCTTCTTATTTTCCTTCCTCTTTTTATCTCTCTTTCTCTCCCTTTGCTCGCTGCGATTCTGGGGCTTCACCACTCTCCTGGCACTCTTCGAGCTACCGTTTTCAGATTAGCATCTTTTATATGCTTAGCACACATGTAGCACAAAAGCTTTCCTTCCTCCATCTCTATTTTACTCCTAACATCCCTTTTCTCTTCCTCTTATACGCATGCATATTTCACGCATTACTTGTTCGAGAAACTTCTCTATGTTGGAGAGAACGCTTCTGCAGCGTTCATTAACCTGTAGTTCCATCTCATGTGCACATTAGTAAATACCTATATGTACATTATATATCTTTTTACATGTATACATATTTGCGTTTAGTCGTATCCCTGCACGAAACAGATTACAAAGCATAAATATAAAATGATTTATACCACAGTGTGTCTTGAAACTTAACTTTAATTCATCGACCGAAATCTCTTGACTTAAGATCTCGCAATTATCAAGAGCACTATCAAGTTCTGTATTTATTCGAAGTCATTTTGGGATTTTGAAGATCATCAGATATTTTTGAAACCAATTGTACGAAGATTTCAAAGATAGTTATGTGAGAACCGCTATAAGAAGCGAGGCTGAGAGCGCCCGAAAAGAATAGAAGTGAACGGAGAGAAAAGAGCCCTGGTGAGACGTGCAGCAGAGCTCTGTGGAAACAAACGCGCATTTTTTTTGCTGTTGAACAAAAGCGGGTTTCAAGTACTCAGTTCTTCCCTTAAAATGCTAAATTAATATGATCATGATTGGGCTAAAAGATTTTTTGCGTGTTCAGATGTCGCATACGTTGGAAAGCCGTTCTAGCGAACTGTAATATAATGGCAGTTGGAATTTCCACATCTTGGAAGTTCCATTGAATGAATTGAATGAACTCGGTGCACTCTCATTCTATCAATACTGAAATCAAGTCGAGAAGATATTCCTCGCTCCTATTTGTATTCAACATGACACTCCACCAGTCATAAACAACATAGAAAATACATCGTATTCGACGAGTTCGAGAGCAAAGCCAATCCGTTCTTGCGCATGAGCTTATATACACGTCAATGTTAGTCCTTTAAACGCCCTTTTCACTTGGTACCTCCACATGGTGGAAACATGTGAGAGATGTGAGCTTTTGGCAGGAAGATATACCGGTTCGAGGCAAACGATGCCCGAGAGGAGAGAATGAAGAAGAAACAGAGAGAGCATGAGCCATACAGACATATATCTGCGTGCTTTTGATTTTATCTCCCCAATTCGCTTCGGATATGAGGTTCTCTCCTCCGTGAAAGGCGATTCAACGTAAGCACTATCCCCGTAATGCCTTTGCAGTGAGTATATGTCCATGCAGGAATATATTCACCTCTGGTTGTCCACTGGCCATAAAGACGTAACTTACATCATTTCCATGAGATGATACGTCACTGCAGTTACGTCTTCTTTGATTTGCATCGTAACTTCATCACGTCAATAAGCTCAGTGCCCTTTACCTCTTCTGCACTGGATGATATTTCGACTGAAGCAACAGTGCAACATCGGTATCTAACACGAGACGAGAAAGCACACGAAACCTTGCTTCTCTGAGGCTGAATGGGGTGATTTAATTAGCAGATAATAACCGTAGACCATCTGTGCTAAAAGATCATAGTAACAACGTAAACGGATATCGTTGAGGTCCGTTTCTCGTAGCTTTTATCGCGTTTCGCCATTACACGTTTCGGTACATTGACAATTTCGTCATGAAAACTGAACAACGCTCTAATATCTCGATGTTTTTTTTTTCTTTTCTTTTTCATATTTGTTTCTTGTTAATATCCTCGGTGTCTCATAGCCTCTTTAAGTTTTTTGGGTTCCAATTACTGGACGTTGTTTCACCAATTCAATTAATGATTTTTTATTCGGAACAGCTGCGGCTCTCGTAACGCTTTTATGCGTTGTACAAAATCCCACTACTGAAAAAAACAACCTCTTGAATGATTCCAATAAATTCATGCAGAAGATCTACTGGGATTTATTCATATGATAGTTTCAATGAATAAACAACAAATCAAGGCAATCACTTAATTTAAACTTCCAATGCACGTTTGTGATCAATGAGTAGTGCATTGGCTCGAATAAATCAAAAAAGCATTGATGGTTAAGCCAAGCATCGTAATGTATGACTATCATTCAGAGGGTCATGCGTATAAATTATAGAGAATAATCACGTCGCCTCTAGTGTCTCCGTATGAAAATAGAAGCGTGAATAAACCGCAAACAATCTGTCTTGATGTCGTCTACGTTTGAAATTGCAGACGGCGCTATATCGTTTGATTATGGCGACGATAAGACGGCGCACTGTGCCCACGAAGACCGCACATATATCCGCATTCATTCATTCGTAAACACATATACGTATATATGAAAGTTTGTGACCGTTAACTACATATACGAATAACACATTTATAATCTAATGTACATACGTCTACAAGGATTTTACGTTCGTTCGTATGAGCGCAGATTAGAATAACTCCAGTGTTTGCGTTATAATACTGAAGGTACTGTAGTGCCAGTTCTAAGTGATGCATCAGCGTCTTAAACGTTTTTGCGCCGTACACTCTATTGCACTTTATTCACGTATAACATTTTCATTTCAATTTTTCTTTAGCTAGTCTCTTTTATCCTCAGACAATTCTTATTTATTCTTTCTCTTGTCACTTTAGACTGGGATAGCAGCAGAACTACGAATGCTAGTCTCTTAGGTAGGGATGAGCGATGAAACGAGAAGCATTGATTCAATAATAATGACGTTACGACGAGGCGACAGACGAGACAAGGTGTCGTTTTATCCACTCTATATGTATACTCGTACCAAGAAGGAAAGGGCGTTTTATCCACGATCCTACAATGCCGTTTCCCTGGGTAAATGTCATTATGGCGTAGGATTATGTAAATTTTCTCGTTATCCATTTCGCGGGGGTTGCAGCGTTGCGTCAAGCGACGACTGCGGATAACGCTGATGAGTGAACTATAGAGAGGGCGCTTCGTTCGCTCGCATCGCTAACCTAGTTGAACGTGCGGCTCTCTCTTTCCCTCAGTTTCTCTCACTCGGTCTCGATACTTCGTATCCGCATTACTTTGGCCCGCACCGATATACTGCTGCGAACTCAAGCGAAATATCCACGTAAAAAATTGCCCTTTTCTTTCTCTCTCTTTTGTTCTTCGTCTCCATGGCATTTAGGTCCAGCAGAGATAAGAGCGTCATCGCGATCTTTTGTAAGATCACGTAACATAAAAAAGACCTAGTAAAAACATTATATACGTATTTCCTTCTTTCTTTTACATGCGATTGCATATATGCAGGCAAAATATCGTGAAAGTCTCGCGAGCAAGCTCTATTAATCATTCGTCAATGGTACGAGAGATAGAGGCTTATCTCGCTTTTCTACGTCGTAAATTAGGGGGTTTAACGGTTCGATGAATTCATACAGGAGCAACCAATTAGGTTCAACACCGATTTTTCTACGACCTTAGAGCAGGCAATATTTAAAAAAGTATTATTTGTTCCACTCCGCATTAAGTTGACGGATTGATTAATCTTTTTCAATGGCAAGTTTTTACAAGACGACCTGTTTTTGCTGAACATCTGATACAAAACCGCAGAAAAAGCCATAGATTTTTTCCTCCATACCAGAATTCATTTATTATCCTCGTTTCGTTGTTCAACTAAAAAACTCGCATCTTCGAACGAGCTCGATTGATGAATCATGAACGAGATATGCTAACCGAAAATATCATTCGCTTACTTAAGAGGGTCGAGATTTAATTCGTCATTTTATTTATGGCGTCCGGGTCTTTGAAACACGTTTTTCGTGCTGCATCTCCGTCCCATGGAATGCATCTCCATTCCATTGGGTCACCGTCAGACAAATTTACGGAGTGGTTGAAGCAAACAACGAATGTGTACGCGAGCAACGGGGTCGAGAACGAGTTCTGGCTCGGTGATTAATTTATGTGATGTGCATGTCATTGAAAAATCAGAAGAGAGAGTATATGTCACAAGTCAAAGAAGAGGAAAATAAGTTCGTAGGTTATTCCGAGTCATTGACTTCATGACATTAAAATATAAAACGAAAAAACATGCAAAATTTCGATCAGTAGAACCAACCCTGCAGTTCGTTAAGATGACGGCTTTTCATAAACATAAAAAAAAAAAAAAATCATTCAACCAGCTCTTTTACGTAAGAAGTTTTTCACTACCAAAATACACCTTTCGAAAGAGAGTAAACCTTAAAACTTTTGCATCCAACAGTCATTAATTAAAGTCATTGAAACAATATTGAATTTCATGCCATCATTATAACATGTAACAAATCAGGATGAACGGAATGAAAGTCAACCGGATAAATTGAACAAATGAATTTCTGTAGATACCGAAGTTACGCGATTGAATGTGATCCTTAATCTATATATTCAAATGTTTGAACATCGAAAATGACCATCGAAATTGATGAGGTATGTGTAGGACAAGAGCTGATATTACCTTACGAAATTTCACCAATTTTTTTCAATTGAATAAAATGATTCATGAAGCAACCATCGAAGAAAGCCATTTGAATAAAAATCACTTGCTCGTGCATATGACAGTAACGCGTATCTATACGAACATATACAAAATTCAATGGTCCCACCAGAAAGGAGTTCACAATCCAACGAACTGGTCTCTTCGAGTGACCGGGCACACAATATATGCATACGGTATAATACACATACATGGATCGACATGAATACTCTATATGTTCGAGAAGACCTCGTCCAATCTCCGTTCGACCATAAATCTTCTAGTTGGTCGAAGCTCGCGGACGAAGAAGTTTCGACGCGTATAAACTGTAATTAAGCCCCGGGTGGCGTAAAGAGAGAGAGAGAGAGAGAGAGAGAGAGAGAGAGAGAGAGAGAGAGA